>JAXRKP010000333.1:326729-352163 GCA_037039925.1 Doris montereyensis | reverse complement strand
ACTTTGATGTGAATTATGTTATGTATCATGGAATAGACGAAGAAAGCGAATTAAATTCATGTTAACACGTTTCTTTAATGTCTTAATGATGTACGGTCTAGATGCGGTGCTTGTTTGAATTCGAAAAACAAAGGCCCAACCTCGTTCAAAAACATCAACATAATAATAATAATAATATTAATAACATTAGACGGCAATAGCTTAATGCTGATGCTGTATAATATCGTCGGCACAAAATCAGTTTGTCCTAACTACATATTCGACGATTTTCGATTTATATTCATTATCAGTCAAAATCGTCAATTTTCCCCACTCACAAAATAAAAAAAATTGTAAGCAAATTTTGATAGGGGACTTGGTAGTCCAAAGGCAAGGTGTCGGCCTCTTAACCAAAACGTCGTGGGTTTCAACCCTGTCAGGTTGAAAGGTTTTCTCGCGGTCCAGGTAGATGGATCGACAAGTAGTCCCATCGGAGACAGACGATGAAAATGGGGTTCCGTGTGCAGATCACAACACTCTGTGCACGTTAAGGTTCCTTTGACTGTTTACAAAGCAGTCAGGGTAAAATTAAAAATCATACCTAAATCCATGAGATCACCGTAGTTGTGGATGTGGGTAAATTCACAAATCAATCATCGAATTCAGTCTATGTTTGTCACAAATTTGATTTGATCTTTTGTCCTAAATCCAGATGTTCTTTCTAGCTAAGAACTGTGAAAGTCTTCTTCTTCCTAAATCCAGATTTTCTTTTCAGCTGAGAACTCTGAAAGCCTTCTTCTTCCTAAATCCAGATGTTCTTTCTAGCTAAGAACTGTGAAAGTCTTCTTCTTCCTAAATCAGATTTTCTTTTCAGCTGAGAACTCTGAAAGCCTTCTTCTTCCTAAATCCAGATGTTCTTTCTAGCTAAGAACTGTGAAAGTCTTCTTCTTCCTAAATCCAGATGTTCTTTCTGAGAACTCTGAAAGCCTTCTTCTTCCTAAATCCAGATGTTCTTTCTAGCTAAGAACTGTCAAAGTCTTCTTCTTCCTAAACCCAGATGTTCTTTCTAGCTAAGAACTGTGAAAAAGCCTTCTTCTTCCTAAATCCAGATGTTCTTTCTAGCTAAGAACTGTGAAAGTCTTCTTCTTCCTAAATCCAGATGTTCTTTCTAGCTAAGAACTGTGAAAACCTTCTTTTTCCTAAATCCAGATGTTCTTTCCTAAGAAGAAATCTTCTTCTTCCTAAATCCAGATGTTCTTTCTAGCTAAGAACTGTGAAAGCCTTCTTCTTCCTAAATCCAGATGTTCTTTCCAGCTAAGAACTGTGAAAGTGTTCTTCTTCCTAAATCCAGATGTTCTTTCCAGCTGAGAACTGTGAACCCTTCTTCTTTGAATCTCAAAACGGGTTTGAGTGTAGCTAGGACAATATACTTCTGATGATACGTGGCTTCGATGGTCGAGCGGTTAGGGCTGCGGACTGGAGATCATGAGGTCTTGGGTTCGAATCCTAGCAAAGCTAGGCCCGATGTTATTTTTAGGAAAGCCATTTAACACGCATTTTTCCCACTCAACCTAGGTGCAAATGGGTACAAGCACTAGCTTGTGAGTAAAAACCTGTATAAGATTAGCGTCCTGGCTATAAGGGGATATGACCACCTATTCCGATTCACGCTACAGAAACCGGGAGAAGCTCCAGCTCTATGGGCCGTAACGACCTTGAAGGGACTTTTTTAATCGACGATATACTAAAGATATTTTTTTTTTTGATCAAACGTGAAGAGAACCAACTATCCAATTAATTTACCTATGCCAATTCCGCCTACTCATTCAAGAGACAATTGATGGGGAGTCTTGTTTTATAATAGTAATCAGAAAACACAATCCGACACAATAACAACAACAACACACACACTCATGGCACTTAAAGGTTCTTGTATCTGATAATTATCCTTCGCTGGATACAAAAAGAAATAAGCAAAGCCTACCTATTTCATGTCATGGAAACGTAACATGTATCGAGTAACATTTCATCAACAACTTAACAAAAAACCGCCTTCAATACGGATGATACTTTTGCTATCTCGATTCGCCAAGAGCAGACACATAGGGTTGAGACTGCTACAGCTGGTGGTGAAGAACGAACCGATAAGTGGAAAGATGGCCTTTCTGTTTGCATTGTATCTGTTTCGCTGAACGTTTCTGTGTTCAAACTCCTCTGAATGTCTCTTTGTTCAAACTCCACTGAATGTGTCTTTGTTCAAACTCCACTGAATGTGTCTTTGTTCAAACTTCACTAAATGTCTCTTTGTTCAAACTTCACTAAATGTCTCTTTGTTAAAACTCCACTCAATGTCTCCGTATTCAAACTTCACTAAATGTCTCTTTGTTCAAACTCCACTGAATGTCTCTTTGTTCAAACTCCACTGAATGTCTCTTTGTTCAAACTCCACTGAATGTGTCTTTGTTCAAACTTCACTAAATGTCTCTTTGTTCAAACTTCCCTAAATGTCTCTTTGTTAAAACTCCACTCAATGTCTCCGTATTCAAACTTCACTAAATGTCTCTTTGTTCAAACTTCACTAAATGTCTCTTTGTTCAAACTCCACTCAATGTCTCTTTGTTCAAACTCCACTGAATGTCTCTTTGTTCAAACTCACTGAATGTCTCTTTGTTCAAAATTCACTAAATGTCTCTTTGTTAAAACTCCACTCAATGTCTCCGTGTTCAAACTTCACTAAATGTCTCTTTGTTCAAACTTCACTAAATGTCTCTTTGTTAAAACTCCACTCAATGTCTCCGTGTTCAAACTCCACTCAATGTCTATTTGTTCAAACTCCACTCAATGTCTATTTGTTCAAACTCCACTCAATGTCTCTTTGTTCAAACTCCACTCAATGTCTCTTTGTTCAAACTCCACTCAATATCTCTTTGTTCAAACTACACTGAATGTCTCTTTTTTCAAACTCCACTCAATGTTTACGTGTTCAAACTCCACGATGTCTATTTGTTCAAACTCCACTCAATGTCTCTTTGTTCAAACTCCACTCAATGTCTCTTTGTTCAAACTCCACTCAATGTCTCTTTGTTCAAACTCCACTGAATGTCTCTTTGTACAAACTCCACTCAATGTTTACGTGTTCAAACTCCACGATGTCTATTTGTTCAAACTCCACTCAATGTCTCTTTGTTCACACTCCACTGAATGTCTCTTTGTACAAACTCCACTCAATGTCTCTTTGTTCAAACTCCACTGAATGTCTCTTTGTACAAACTCCACTCAATGTCTCTTTATTCAAACTCCATTGAATGTCTCTTTGTTCAAACTCCACTGAATGTCTCTTTGTTCAAACTCCACTCAATGTCTCTTTGTTCAAACTCCACTGAATGTCTCTTTATTCAAACTCCACTGAATGTCTCTTTGTTCAAACTCCACTGAATGTCTCTTTATTCAAACTCCATTGAATGTCTCTTTGTTCAAACCCTACTAAATGTCTCTTTGTTCAAACTCCACTGAATGTCTCTGTGTTCAAACGCCCACTGAATATCTTTGTTCAAACTCCACTGAATGTCTCTGTGTTCTACACTTTGTTCAAACTCACTGAATGTCCTTGTGTTCAAACTACACTGAATGCCTCTTTGTTTAAACTTCACTAAATGTCTCTTTGTTCAAACTTCACTCATATCTCTTTGTTCAAACTCCATGCAATGTTTTCGTGTTCAAACTCCACTCAATGTCTATTTGTTCAAACTCCACTGCATGTCTCTGTGTTCAAACTCCACTCAGTGTCTATTTGTTCAAACTCCACTCAATGTCTCTTTGTTCAAACTACACTGAATGTCTATTTGTTCAAACTCAACTGAATGTCTCTATGTTCAAACTCAACTGAATGTCTCTTTGTTCAAACTCCCTGAATGTCTCTTTGTTCAAACTCCCTGAATGCATCTTTGTTCAAAGTCCCCTGAATGTCTCTTTGTTCAAACTCCCCTGAATGTCCATATGTTCAAAATCCACTGAATGTCCCTGTGTTGAAACTCCCTGAATGTCCCTGTCTTGAACCTCCCCTGAATGTCTCTGTGTTGAAACTCCCTGAATGTCCCTGTGTTCAAACTCCACCGAATATCTCTGTGTTCAAAATCCAGTGAATGTCTCTTTGTTCAAACTCCACTGAACGATTCTGAGTTCAAACTCCACTGAAATTATCTGTGTCCAAACTCCATTGAATGTCTCTGTGTTCAAACTCACTGAATGTCTCGGTGTTCAAACTCCACTGAATGTCTCGGTGTTCAAACTCCACTGAATGTCTCTGTGTTCAAACTCCATTCGAATGTCTCTGTGTTCAAACTCCACTGAATGTCTCGGTGTTCAAACTCCACTGAATGTCTCTGAATGTCTCTGTTCAAACTCCACCGAATGTCTGTGTTCAAACTCACCGAATGTCTCGGTGTTCAAACTCCACTGACTGTCTCTGTGTTCAAACTCCACCGAATGTCTCGGTGTTCAATCTCCACCAAATGTCTCGGTGTTCAAACTCCACCGAATGTCTCGGTGTTCAAACTCCACTGAATGTCTCTGGATGTCTCTGTGTCCAAACTCCACCGAATGTCTCTGAATGTCTCTGTGTCCAAACTCAACCGAATGTCTCGGTGTTCAAACTCCATTGAATGTCTCTGAATGTCTCCGTGTCCAAAGTCCATTGAATGTCTCGGTTTCAAACTCCACTGAATGTCTCGGTGTTCAAACTCCACCGAATGTCTCGGTGTTCAAACTCCACTGAATGTCTCGGTGTTCAAACTCCACTGAATGTCTCGGTGTTCAAACTCCACTGAATGTCTCGGTGTTCAAACTCCATTGAATGTCTCGGTGTTCAAACTCCACTGAATGTCTCTTTATTCAAACTCCACTGAATGTCTCTTTGTTCAAACTCCACTGAATGTCTCTTTGTTCAAACTCCACTGAATGTCTCTATGTTCAAACTCCATTCAATGTCTCTTTATTCAAACTCCACTCAATGTCTCTTTGTTCAAACTCCACTCAATATCTTTTTGTTCAAACTACACTGAATGTCTCTTTTTCAAACTACACTCAATGTTTCCGTGTTCAAACTCCACAATGTCTATTTGTTCAAACTCCACTAAATGTCTCTTTGTTCAAACTCCACTCAATGTCTCTTGATTCAAACTTCACTGAATTTCTCTTTGTTCAAACTCCATTCAATGTCTCTTCATTCAAACTACACTGAATGTCTCTTTGTTCAAACTCCACTCAATGTCTCTTTATTCAAACTTCACTGAATGTCTCTTTGTTCAAACTCCACTGAATATCTCTATGTTTAAACTCCACTGAATGTCTCTTTGTTAAAACTCCATTGAATGTCTCTATGTTCAAACTCCACTGAATGTCTCTATGTTCAAACTCCACTGAATGTCTCTTTGTTTAAACTCCGCTGAATGTCCCTATGTTCAAACTCTACTTAATGTCTCTATGTTCAAACTCCACTCAATGTCTCTATGTTCAAACTCCACTGAATGTCTCTTTGTTCAAACTCCGCTGAATGAATGTTCAAACTCCACTGAATATCTCTATGTTCAAACTACACTGAATATCTCTATGTTCAAACTAAACTAAATATCTCTATGTTCAAACTCCACTGAATGTCTCTATGTTCAAACTCCACTGAATGTCTCTATGTTCAAACTCCACAAAAATATCTCTGTGTTCAAACTCCATTAAATATCTCTGTGTTCAAACTCCACTGAATGTCTCTGTGTTCAAACTCCGCTGGATGTCTCTGTGTTCAAACTCCACTGAATGTCTCTGTGTTCAAACTCCACTGAATGTCTCTGTGTTCAAACTCCACTGAATGTTTCTTTGTTAAAACTCCATTGAATGTCTTTTTTGTTCAAACTCTACTGAATGTCTCTTTGTTCAAACTCCACTGAATGTCTCTGTGTTCAAACTCCACTGAATGTCTCTGTGTTCAAACTCCACTAAAATCTCTGTGTTCAAACTCCACTGAATGTCTCTGTGTTCAAACTCCGCTGAATGTCCTTGTGTTCAAACTACACTGAATGTCCTTGTGTTCAAACTACACTGAATGCCTCTTTGTTTAAACTTCACTAAATGTGTCTATGTTCAAACTTTATTACATATCTCTTTGTTCAAACTCCATGCAATGTTTTCGTGTTCAAACTCCACTCAATGTCTATTTGTTAAAACTCCACTGCATGTCTCTGTGTTTAAACTCCACTCAATGTCTATTTGTTCAAACTCCACTCAATGTCTCTTTGTTCAAACTACACTGAATGTCTATTTGTTCAAACTCAACTGAATGTCTCTATGTTCAAACTCAACTGAATGTCTCTTTGTTCAAACTCCCCTGAATGTCTCTTTGTTCAAACTCCCCTGAATGCATCTTTGTTCAAAGTCCCCTGAATGTCTCTTTGTTCAAACTCCCCTGAATGTCCATATGTTCAAAATCCACTGAATGTCCCTGTGTTGAACCTCCCTGAATGTCTCTGTGTTGAACCTCCCCTGAATGTCCCTGTGTTGAACCTCCTGAATGTCCCTGTGTTCAAACTCCACCGAATATCTCTGTGTTCAAAATCCACTGAATGTCTCTTTGTTCAAACTCCACTGAACGATTCTGAGTTCAAACTCCACTGAAATTATCTGTGTCCAAACTCCATTGAATGTCTCTGTGTTCAAACTCCACCGAATGTCTCGGTGTTCAAACTCCACTGAATGTCTCTGTGTTCAAACTCCACCGAATGTCTCGGTGTTCAAACTCCCACTGAATGTCTCGGTGTTCAAACTCCACTGAATGTCTCTGAATGTCTCTGTGTTCAAACTCCACCGAATGTCTCGGTGTTCAAACTCCACCGAATGTCTCGGTGTTCAAACTCCACTGACTGTCTTTGTGTTCAAACTCCACCGAATGTCTCGGTGTTCAATCTTCACCAAATGTCTCGGTGTTCAAACTCCACCGAATGTCTCGGTGTTCAAACTCCACCGAATGTCTCGGTGTTCAAACTCCACTCATGTCTCCTGAATGTCTCTGTGTCCAAACTCCACCGAATGTCTCGGTGTTCAAACTCCATTGAATGTCTCTGAATGTCTCTGTGTCCAAACTCCATTGAATGTCTCGGTTTCAAACTCCATCGAATGTCTCAGTGTTCAAACTCCACCGAATGTCTCGGTGTTCAAACTCCACTGAATGTCTCGGTGTTCAAACTTCACTGAATGTCTCGGTGTTCAAACTCACTGAATGTCTCGTGTTCAAACTCCATTGAATGTCTCGGTGTTCAAACTCCACTGAATGTCTCTTTGTCAAACTCCACTGAATGTCTTTATTCAAACTCCACTGAATGTCTCTTTGTTCAAACTACACTGAATGTCTATTTGTTCAAACTCCACTGAATGTCTCTATGTTCAAACTCCACTCAATGTCTCTTTATTCAAACTCCACTCAATGTCTCTTTGTTCAAACTCCACCAATATCTTTTTGTTCAAACTACACTGAATGTCTCTTTTCAAACTACACTCAATGTTTCCTGTTCAAACTCCACAATGTCTATTTGTTCAAACTCACTCAATGTCTCTTTGTTCAAACTCCACTCAATGTCTCTTGATTCAAACTTCACTGAATTCTCTTTGGTCAAACTCCATTCAATGTCTCTTTATTCAAACTACACTGAATGTCTCTTTGTTCAAACTCCACTCAATGAACTGAATGCCTCTTTGTTCAAACTCCACTGAATATCTCTGTGTTCAAACTCCACTGAATGTCTCTTTGTTCATTGAAAGTCTCTATGTTCAAACTCTACTGAATGTCTCCTCTGAATGTCTCTTGTTTAAACTCCATTGAATGTCTCTATGTTCAACTTTGTTGAAAGTCCCCGAATGTCTCTTTGTTCAAACTCCACCTGAATGTCCCTATGTTCAAAATCCACTGAATGCCTCTATGTTCAAACTCCACTGAATGTCTCTATGTTCAAACTCCACTGAATCTCTTTGTTCAAACTCCGCTGAATGTTCAAACTCCCTGAATGTCTCTGTGTTCAAACTCCACTGAATATCTCTATGTTCAAACTCCACTGAATATCTCTATGTTTCAAACTCCACTGAATGTTTCTATGTTCAAACTCCACTGAATGTCTCTGTCTCTGTGTTCAAACTCCACTGAATGTCTCTGTGTTCAAACTCCACTGAATGTCTCTGTGTTCAAACTCCATTAGAATGTCTCTGTGTTCAAACTCCACTGAATGTCTCTGTGTTCAAACTCCACTGAATGTCTGGATGTCTCTGTGTTCAAACTCCACTGAATGTCTGAATGTTCAAACTCGGTGTCTCTGTGTTCAAACTCCACTGAATGTCTCGGTGTTCAAACTCCATTGAATGTCTCTTTGTTCAAACTCTACTGAATGTCTCTGTGTTCAAACTCCACCGAATGTCTCTGTGTTCAAACTCCACCGAATGTCTCTGGTGTTCCACTGAAACTCACTGAATGTCTCTGAATGTCTCATTGAATGTCTCTGTGTTCAAACTCCACCGAACTCCACCGAATGTCTCTGTGTTCAAACTCCCTGAATGTCTTGGTGTTCAGATGAATGTCTCGAATGTCTCGGTGTTCAAACTCCATTGAATGTCCTCTGAATGTAGTGTTCCAAACTCGAATGTCTCGGTGTTCAAACTCCACTGAATGTCTCTGGTGTTCAAACTCCACTGAATGTCTCGGTGTTCAAACTCCACCGAATGTCTCGGTGTTCAAACTCCACTGAATGTCTCGGTGTTCAAACTCCACTGAATGTCTCGGTGTTCAAACTCCACTGAATGTCTCGGTGTTCAAACTCCATTGAATGTCTCGGTGTTCAAACTCCATTGAATGTCTCGGTGTTCAAACTCCACCGAATGTCTCGATGTTCAAACTCCGAACTCAAACTCCATGAATGTCTCGGTGTTCAAACTCCATTGAATGTCTCTGAATGTATCTTTGTTCAAACTCCACTGAATATCACCCTTAGTTGACCCTTTCAATTTGCCTATCAGTGAAAACATAGCGTCGAGGATACCCTACATTGTTTATAAAAACTTAGATATTAATAGAACTAACGATTATTATAGAATGGTGATCGCTGATGTTTCTTACGCTTTCAATACTATTCAACCACATCTTCTTGTAGAAAAATCATGTCAAACGAACACTAATAAAACAGAATGCTTGAATCGTTGAGAAATTGATCATAACTTTGTCTTTGTAAATGGTAAATCCTTAAATAAGTTGATTGCAACCACCGGTACACCTCAAGTCTGTGTCATCTCGCCTGCCTTATTTACACTTAATACAAATTTAATGATTGTCAGAGCTCAATGGCAGATCAAAACTGATTATATCAGTTGCTGATGATACCACTCTCATAACTAAGAACAACGAAAATCAATAGAGATCAGAAGTTTTTAAGTTTGTCGTGGTGTGGTTACATATCATCTCCGTTTTAATATCAACAAGACCAAGACAATGTTAATATATTTCAGAAAGAAAGATTATGTAATCTGGCGGTTAGACACAAACAATCAAGCTATCGAACCAGTTTCTAATTACACATATCTCGGGGTTATCCTTGACGAAAAGCTTAACTGGGAAGACCATGTAAATAGCATAAAAGCTGAAGCGAACAACAAGCACGTATAGTGTGTTAGGAAACTGAGCCAGTTCAATGAAGTTAATGTGTAAATAACTCTGTTGCTATAGATCAGTTATAGCGATCATTTCATCTTTTGATATCGCTTGTTGGGGAGGAAACAGTCAGAAATGGGACACAGTGAAATTGGATAGATTAATCAAACGGCAGCTAGATTCACAACTGATGTTAGTCTCGTCGATGAAATTTTTTGCTAGAAAATACTATTGATACAAGACAACAATAAACACCCTTTACATACCGAAATAGTTAAATCAATAAAAAAACATGGCGGACCTATCTCTATTAAGGTCAAAACTGAAAGACACAATATTGGACTATGTTCGGTATAAAGGGTTTCCCCGACAGATGCAATAGCTGAATTTTTGGTTGCCATGGTAACACCATATTGGATTTTGTTTATGTTCCAAGTGAAAGTCAAAATATTTTAAAGAAATTTGAGATACAGGTAGTAAAAGGACTTTTTTTTTCTAAAATATCCTGATTTTGATATTTGATCTATTTACATTGGAAAAATCAACTGATACGAAATAATTACACCAAATAAATTATCAATACTATGATTATCATCAATTATTTGCATGAAAACCTCTAATACAAACTAGGTCCATATACAGTTTGTTATAGTTTTACCAAATTTGGTTCAAATCATTTAAGTTTTTAAAAGTATCCAATTTTTGAGAAAAAACGCAATTTTGTATTTTCATTTCAAAATTTTATTTGTCAATTTTGCATTTATAGATAGTATCTTATTTTCTTTTATTTGCCATTTTCACAATCACAAAATAATTACATTCTTCATGAGAATGAAGTTAATTCAACATTTTCATTTGTCACGTTGTTGCTGATGCATTAATCAATTCATAGGAGCTTATTTATCATTTCGATGGCCTTTTGTAGAAGCATCATCGATGCCAGTTGGGCATACCGATGCTGAAGGTTTCGTTTAGCCATTTTGCAAAAATTCTTCATGTTTTCAATGTTTGCCCACGAACACATTTTGGTAGAGCTTCCGTGTGAGTGTTGTACCTTTTGAATAACAATAAGCATAAGATAAATATTGAGCATACACGCTATAAACCGACTCTGTAAGAAAACATTTACAAACTTTGTCGGATATTTGAATTTAAAATTTGAATTAAAATGAATTTACAAAACTGAATATCAGTTAAGATCTAGTTTTATCAATTTTCAATTCAGTACAATAAAAAAGGAAACCAAAAACAAAAAATTTTTTTATGGCATTTTGATTTTCAAATAATTCACCGTTTTTTATTTCTACCTGAAAATTTGTTTTAGAAACATTTTTCATTCCCTTTGTAGAAAATAAAAAGTGAGATTATGAGCCCATGGATTCATTTTGGAATTTACTTCAAAAAAAAAAAGCACACTCATTTGCCTTAATTTTGATAGAGCAGTGCACATGCCTTTCCTGAATTAGCCCTTTTCATTCCCATGTTCTGCTTGGACATGAAAATAAAAATTATCATAAATTTTGCCGAGTGTGGACATTTTTCAAGAATCACAAGCTGTACCTGTCAAAAAGCAGGTTTTCAAATGACAGAAGGACTAAGACAGCATACTAGAAGGCATTGAAACAAATTTTGCCGAAATTTGTTTCAAAACGTTTTTAGCGGTTCAGTGTTGTATGTGATATCCAGCTTTTGAAATATGACTTCTTACAAACATTTGTTGAACATTTGTCATTTCAGTCTTGTGGGGAAAGGCATGAAGTGTCCTGAAAGTTTGTGATTGAGGCAACAACAACTGATCATTGAACGGACGGGTTACTGAATACAAAGACATCTGAATAACAAGCTCACACATGCCTCAGCGGACGGCGAACTTTAAAAAGCTTTGACAGCGTGAACGGCATTTCACTTTGGAAAACCAAAAGAGCACTCAAAAGACACAAACATGTCACATTTCTTTCATGAGCCGTTTGAGTCCATGGTCATCTTCGTCTTTGTTCATTGACCATGGTAAGCTTTTTTCAAACCTGATTCAAAATGAATGTTTTAAGCATGAAAATAAAATTACATTGCCCAACGGACAGTTAACAGTGTTAGTGGTGGATGGTTATAATCCAGTTTGTTTCAGTTCTTTCAACGGTGGAATTAGCCAGATTATCAATTTGACCGGTTAAGTCAACTAAGTCGTAAAAAAAAAAATATAGAACAAACTTGAAGGTTTTCAATCATAAAAACGTTTGCATTAGACAGACAACCAAGAAACAAGAGTTTGTTTACAAAGAACAGACGTTCCGAACGCCCCACGTCATTACCATTTGACCGGTTCCACTAGTGTTTTCTGACATTACAGTGACGTATACGTCAAACCGTATTAGATGTCATTATTCTTTGTCTTAGATATGAAAGTGACAGGGGCTCATGGTCATTACCATTTGACCAAATTACTGATCGATATACACGACAGTTGTTCATTTTCAAAAAGACAAAGATGGCAAATTTACATATTTTTGATGAACAGTGACGCATTTACGTCATTACCATTTTAAGGTTAAAAACCTCATTTATAAACATTTGACATGTCTTTGTACCATTAGAACCGGTTACTAGTGTTTTCCGAAAGTGATGTATCGTCATTACCTTTTGACCGGTTATTTAACTGTCCCCCCCCTTTGAACAGTGAAACACTTTCATTAATTAGGTTATTAGTGTTTTTGAAAGTGAATACATTATAAATTTGACCGGTGAATATGTTTAAAATGAATTCCAAGTAAACGTCATTAAATTTGACCGGTTCATTTTTGAATGAGTGATGATAAGTCATTACCAATTTTGATGGTATACCGGTTACTAGTGTTTTGGTGAACATGACGTTTAAGCATACGTCATTACCATTTGATTTTTTACAGTGTTTTCCTGTAAAAACATTCCGCTCTGGGATGAAATACGAATTTAATTTTCAAATTTTCATTTTCATTTTCATTTTCATTTTCATTTTCATTTTCATTTTCATTTTCATTTTCATTTTCATTTTCATTTTCATTTTCATTTTCATTTTGATTTTCATTTTCATTTTCATTTTCATTTTCATTTTCATTTTCATTTTCATTTTCATTTTCATTTTCATTTTCATTTTCATTAAGATAAGAATCTGAACTTTGATGAACGTATTCATGAATGCATTAATAAGGCAATAAATGACTGAATTATCTAAAGAAGGTTTTCACACAAAATGGATGAAACATGTTTCGATTTATAAAATTTATTAGGACACATACTGGAATGGAAATTTTTATGGAGCTCTTTATTTAAACGGTTTTATTTTAGAAGCATATCAGCAAAGACGATTGACAAGGTTATTAAGAGAAAAAGAATATGGTGATATGTCATATGATGAGCCCTTTGCTCTTTCTTCACCTATCCCCATAAAATACAGAAGAAGATGGGAGGGGCGGGGATTTTATCCGTGAATTATATAAAATTGGTGAAGTATAGACAATATAGATCATAAATCATTTTTCAACTATTGACCGTAAATTTTACTCGGGAGATAGAATTAATATATACATTACATGACGTTCTTTACCTTGTTAGACATTTTTTATTAATATTATAAGAACAGTCAAAGCATGGAATATTTACAGTTCAGAACAAAAAAATCATTTAGTGGATTATGCTTTAAAAAGTGACAGCGTGAATAAGGATCGTATAATTAAAACGAAGAAACAGAACGGTGTATTATTGTACGATAAAAGAATGAATCACAACTTCGATTGATTATTGTTTTTCAGTCATTTTTATTAAAAAAATTCTGCGATTGAACAGTCGATTTAATTGTATTTTGGTGCTCAACGTTTTACCTTGAAGCAGGTCGCTTTCAACCTATTTTAGTCATTACCATATTATTGACACGGTTACTAGTGTTTTGATGAATAGTGAATACGTCATTACCATTTGACCGGTTAGTAGTGTTTTTGGTGAACAGTCACGTATACGTCATTACCATTTGACCGGTTTTTAGTGTTTTGTTGAACAGGTTGTTTGTTCGTTTTTTTATTTGACCGGTTACTAGTGTTTTGGTGGTTAGTAACGTTTACGTCATTACCATTTGACGGTTACTAGTGTTTTGGTGAACAGTGACGTTTACGTCATTATTATTTGAAACTAGTGTTTTGGTGAACACTGACTATACGTCATTACCATTTGACCGGTTGTAGTGTTTTGGTGTTACAGTGGAAGTTTACGTCATTACCATTTGACCGGTTAGTAGTGTTTTGGTGAACAGTGACGTATTACGTCAATTACCATTTGACCGGTTACTAGTGTTTTGGTGAACAGATAATTTACGTCATTACCATTTGACCGGTTACTAGTGTTTTGGTGATCAGTGACGTATACGTCATTACCATTTACCGGTTACTTGTTTTATTATTAGTGACGTTTACGTCATTAATATTATTACCGGTTAGTAGTGTTTTGGTGAAGTAGTGAGTAGTACGTCATTACCCTTTGACCGGTTACTAGTGTTTTAGTGAAGTAGTGACGTATACGTAGTAGTATTTGACCGGTTACTAGTGTTTTGGTAACAGTACGCATACGTCATTACCCTTTGACCGGTTACTAGTGTTTTGGTGAACAGTTGACGCATACGTCATTACCATTTGACCGGTTACTAGTGTTTTGGTGAACAGTGAGTATACGTCAGTAGTTGGTAAAAGAAATCCTGTGATTTCATATTTTGTTGACTTCAGTAGATCCAGTGACTTGGCGTTTGTAGAGTCAGTAGTAAAAGATGTTGGTGTCAGTAGAGAGATAAGAATCTGAATTATTGATTATTATTCATGAATGCATTAATTAGGCAAATAGAATGATGGAATTTTTAGATGTTTTAGACACATGGATTAACATATTACATTATTATAAAACATTATTAGATTATGGAAGATGGAAATTTATTATTATTATTTTATATAAATGCAATTAGTTATTTTTAAAATATATTATTGATTAAGGTTATTAAGAGAATAAGAATATTATGATTGTCAATGATGAAAGGTTGCTATTTCATCACCTCCCATCCCCTCTAAAATACAGAAGAAGATGGGATCATCTTATCATTATTATTGTTCATTATTATTAATATAGATCATAAATCATTTTTCAACTATTCTCATTATTATTAGTAGTAGAATTAAGATAGTAGTAGTAGAAGTTCTACCTCTGTTAGACATATTTTTTATTATTATTATAGAACAGTCAAAGCATGGATTATTTACAGTTCAGATTATTAAAAAAATCATTAAATATTAATTTTATTTTTAGAAATGCCATTATTAGGATCTATAATTATAAATACTTTACGATAAATGAATGTGTTGATTGATTATTGTATTATCATTTTTACAAATTACTCTATGATTATTATTAAGATTTATTATTAGGTCACAATTACCTTATTATCACGTTATGGTTATGATTATATAAATTTTTACACAATGATTATTATTATTTTACCAGACTGGAGATACACACTACAGACATTGGCTTTTTAGGGTTGTTATTTTTATTATTGTTATTTCGTTTTTTTGCGAGGGTGGGGAGGGGGGGGGGTGGTTGATTGGATTTTTTTTTCATGACTTGTTACAAATATTAAAACAATCGTTTAGAAGATTAATGAAACTGATAAATCACAGAAGAATTAAATGTAATTGAGTGCTATGTCAGATATGTCACCAGTTTGTGTTGTGTTAAACTGGGAATTCAGTAGGTCATTCATACTATTTATAGTTATGAATTAAACTACGTTAAATCAATTTCCATGTCCAGTAGGTAGTATTGACCACCTGAGTTCATTATTATTATCATCATCATCATCATCATCATCATCATGGGCTGTAACGGCCTTGAAGGAATTATTATTATTATTATTATGATTATGATTATTATTATTATGATTATTTTATTGTTATTATTATTATGGTTCTATTTCTGTATTATTGGTTATCATGGTTATTATTTATGTTCATTGGTTATGGTTTTATTCCTGTTCATTTTTTTATTTTATTCATGTTGGTAGCAGTAGTAGTAGTGGTTGCATGGTTTAATTCTAGTAGTAGTAGTAGTAGTTAGTAGTAGTAGTAGTAGTAGTATTCCTAGTAGTCACAGTAGCATGGTTTCATTCCGTTCATTATTATTATAGTTTATTATTATTATTAGTTGCATGGTTTTATGTTTAGTTCATTAGTTGCATGGTCTCTATTCATTTTCATTGGTTGCATTGGTTCTATTATTAGTAGTCATTAGGTTGCATGGTTCTATTCATAGTTCAGTAGTTGCATTGGTTCTATTACCATTCATTATTATCATGGTCATTATTCATTTCATTATTATTATGGTTCTATTATTGTTATTGTTATTGTTATTGTGGTTATTATTATCATTATTATTAGTTGCATGGTTCTATTCCTGTTCATTGGTTGCATGGTTCTATATTCTGTTCATTGGTTTTATGGTTCTATTCATGTTCATTGGTTGCATCATTATTCTATTTCTGTTTATTGGTTATTATTATGGTTTTATTCCTATTATTATTGGTTGCATGGTTATTATTATTGTTCATTGGTTGTTATGGTTTTATTATTATTTTTCATGATGATTATTATTATGGTTATTATTATGATTATTATTGGTTACTATGGTTTTATTCTACTGTTCTATTACTACTACTATGGTTCTATTCTTACTGTTCACTACTGGTACTACTACTACTTCTATTCTACTACACTACTACTACTACTACTACTACTGCTTCTACTACTACCACTTTACTACTCATTGGTTACATGGTTCTATTTCTGTTCATTACTACTAGTACTGCATGGTTCTATTACATGTTCATTGGTTGCATGGTTCTAATAATAATAATCTGATTAATTGGTTAATAATGGTTCTATTAATGTTAATAATAATAATAATAATAATAATAATAGTTGTTTATTCTGTTCATTAATAATAATGGTTTTATTAATAATAATAATAATGTTCATTGGTTGCAATGGTTTTATTCATGTTCATTGGTTGCATGGTTTTATTCATGTTCATTGGTTGCAATGGTTTTATTGATGATCATTGTGATGAAGATGATGATGATTTTATTCCTGTTCATTGGTTGCAATGGTTTTATTCCTGTTCATTGGTAGATGCAATGGTAGTTTATTCATGTTCATTGGTTGAAATGAATTTTACTTTCATGTTCAATTGTGACATTGCAATGGTTTTATTCCTGTTCATTGGTTGCAATGGTTTTATTCCTGTTCATTGGTTGCAATGGTTTTATTCCCGTTCATTGGTTGCATGGTTTTATTCATGTTCATTGGTTGATGGTTTTATTCCAGTTCATTGGTTGATGGTTCTATTCCTGTTCATTGGTTGATGGTTTTATTCCTGTTCATTGGTTGCATGGTTCTATTCCTCTTCATTGTTTGCATGATTCTATTCCTGTTCATTGGTTGCGTGGTTCTATTCCTGTTCATTGGTTGATGGTTCTATTCCTGTTCAATGGTTGTATTAGTTTCATTTGTTAGTGGTACCTATAAAGGAAGAAACGCTGTGAATATTGATATGTTTACGCACCGAAAAGAACTGATAAATACACACTCGAGTCAAAGGCTAAACGCAAAACTAAAGCGTTTTGTATCTCACAAATCTAAATTTGTGGCATCAAACTGTGCCAAAGCATCAAACTGTGCCAAAGCATCAAACTGTGCCAAAGCATCAAACTGTGCAAAAAGCATCAAACTGTGCCAAAGCATCAAACTGTGCCAAAGCATCAAACTGTGCCAAAGCATCAAACTGTGCCAAAGCATCAAACTGTGCCAAAGCATCAAACTGTGCCAAAGCATCAAACTGTGCCAAAGCATCAAACTGTGCCAAAGCATCAAACTGTGCCAAAGCATCAAACTGTGCCAAAGCATCAAACTTTGCCAAAGCATCAAACTGTGCCAAAACATCAAACTGTGCCAAAACATCAAATCAAACTGTGCCAAAGCATCAAACTGTGCCAAAGCATCAAAACTGTGCCAAAGCATCAACCTCTGCCAAAAAAAAGGAGGAAATTTCAAGGACAATTAATCAAAAGACTGATAGACGAGCTCAACCAATTCGGGAGTGTCAGCACAATCCTGATGTAGACTGAGACCTGTATATAGATTCTAGAACCCACTCCACCAGATTAAGTGGGCTTCTCAGCTGGCAACAATAATGATAAGAAGAAGATGTGGTGTGGCTGACTTCATCTTATTATCTTTCCGTGGCTTTATTCCTGTTTTGACGTAACTTTTCTCTACTATAATATGCCTGCTGTTCTTACAAGATTATGTTTTAATTACACCCTCAGGAAGAACGATTAACAACTTCGGCGCTGCATGTGCCTGATGGTATTTGTATAGTGTTTACGAATGTGTGTATTCATCTGTATGATTATGTGCGTATCTGTTTGTAAGTGTACGTGGTGTGTATGTGTGTATGAGTGTGTGTGTGTGTGTGTGTGTGTGTGTGATATTTATGTCCGCACCTGAAGTGAGTGTTTGAGAGTACAGTCTAGCAAAACAATTTTAACTATCTCCACGGGGGTGGGAGTGGGGATGGGGGTGTGCGGTTTGGTGAACTCATTCAGCAAACAGTTAATCCCCTTTTCATTTTCATTCATACCCCAGCAGATCGTTTCATTGACACCTTATTTCGACACCCCCACCCTCACCCCTCAACCCCATCTCCTCTCCCTTTTCCCCATTTCCTCCCTACCAAGTCGTCGATTCCAAGGTGTGTTTTGTGTTTGTGTGTGTGTGTGTGTGTGTGTGTGTGTGTCTCCATTGGAAGGAGACTCCAAAACTACACCACCCTGCCATTCATAAAACACTTGAAAGGTGGCGGATAGCTGAGAAATAAAACGTCATGTCCTCTGGCGTCCTGCATTCAACCCTCGTCTTTTGTAGTCTTTATCTATTGCCCGTTCCCTAACACTGTCCCACAGTCATAAAAGGCTTTAATACGCATGTGTACTTCACTATACATTAAGGGATACACATTTTCTATGACGATAAAACTTATTGAAAGGTCATAACTCAGTGGCTAGTTGTAAGCCATCGTGCTCGCCTATTGAAAACATACAAGTTTCAAGACAGAAATAATCGGTATTAGTTTTGACCTTCTTCAGGAAATTGTAGTTGTAAACAACTTTGCAACAACAAAGAGGTGAACATACACAAATGGGATATTATTAAATTTTGTCAACATCATTTTTATTCGTCATGTTTTCTTTCCTTTCCACACTGACAGAGTGACTTGCAGTAATAATTTTAAAAAATCCCAGCTGCGCGAAGTATTTGATCGAGGGTGAGAGAAACGTAATAATAAGGCTTCTGCCCTCCTCCCCCTGCATCTCTTTCTCACCCTATATTTCTCCGTCAATCAGTTCGTTGACTGTCCATCCGTTTTCCTCTGTCCATCAGCTCGTCTAGTGTCCATCCTTTCATCCACTGGTCATCAGCTCATCCACTGTCTATCAGTTCGTCCACTCTCCATCCGTTCATCCACTGTTCATCAGCTCGTCCACTGTCCATCAATTGTTCCATTGTCCATCAATTCGTCCACTGTCCATCAATTCTTCCATTGTCCACCAATTCGTCCACTGTCCATCCGTTCATCCACTGTCCATCAGTTCGTCCATTGTCCTTCAGTCCATCTGTTAGTGTCCACTGTCCATCTGTTAGTCTACTGTCCATCTGTTCATTCACTGTCCATCTGTTAGTCTACTGTCCATCTGTTCATTCACTGTCCATCTGTTAGTCTACTGTCCATCTGTTCATTCACTGTCCATCTGTTACTGGTCCATTTGTTCTACTGTCCATCCTTTTAATCCACTGTCCATCCTTTAATCCACTGTCCATCTTTAATCCACTGTCCATCCTTTAATCACTGTCCATCCGTTCATCCACTGTCCATTTGTTTATCCCCTGTCCATCCATTCATCCACTTCCATCCGTGTCCATTTCATCCACTGTCCATCTATTCATCCAATGTCCATCCGTTCATGCATTGTCCATCCTTTAATCCACTGTCCATCAATTCATCCACTGTCCATCTCTTCATCACTGTCCATTTGTTCATCCGTTCATCCACTGTCCATCCGTTCATCCATTGTCCATCCGTTCATCCACTGTCCATCTATTCATCCACTGTCCATCCGTTCATGCATTGTCCATCTATTCATCCACTGTCCATCGTTCATGCATTGTCCATCAGTTCACACTGTCCATCCGTTCATCCATTGTCCATCCGTTCATGCACTGTCCATCCGTTCATCCATTGTCCATCGTTCATGCACTGTCCATCCGTTCATCCACTGTCGTTCATCCTGTCCATTCATCCACTGTCCATCAGTTCATCCACTGTCCATCATTCACTGTCCATCCGTTCATGCACTGTCCATCAGTTCATACACTGTCCATCCGTTCATCCACTGTCCATCCGTTCATGCACTGTCCATCAGTTCATACACTGTCCATCCGTTCATACACTATCCATCCGTTCATGCACTGTCCATCCGTTCATCCACTGTCCATCCGTTCATCCACTGTCCATCCGTTCATCCACTGTCCATCCGTTCATCCACTGTCCATCCGTTCATCACTGTCCATCAGTTCATACACTGTCCATCAGTTCATACACTGTCCATCAGTTCATCCACTGTCCATCCGTTCATGCACTGTCCATCAGTTCATACACTGTCCATCCGTTCATACACTATCCATCCGTTCATCCACTGTCCATCCGTTCATCCACTGTCCAGTTCATCCCACTATCCATCCAGTTCATAAGTTCACTGTCCATCAGTTCATACACTGTCCATCAGTTCATACACTGTCCATCAGTTCATCCACTGTCCATCAGTTCATACACTGTCCATCAATTCATCCATCCACTATCCATCAGTTCATCCACTGTCCATCCGTTCATCCACTGTCCATCAGTTCATCCACTGTCCATCCGTTCATCCACTGTCCATCAGTTCATACACTGTCCATTAGTTCATCCACTCCTCCATCCGTTCACATCCAGTTCCACTGTCCATCAGTTCATCCACTGTCCATCAGTTCATACACTGTCCATCAGTTCATACACTGTCCATCAGTTCATGCACTGTCCATCCGTTCATCCACTGTCCATCAGTTCATTCACTGTCCATCCGTTCATGCACTGTCCATCAGTTCATCACTATCCATCCGTTCATCCACTGTCCATCAGTTCATCCACTGTCCATCCGTTAATCCACTGTCCATCAGTTCATCCACTGTCCATCCGTTCATGCACTGTCCATCAGTTCATCCACTGTCCATCCGTTAATCCACTGTCCATCAGTTCATCCACTGTCCATCCGTTCATCCACTGTCCATGAGTTCATCCACTATCCATCCGTTCATCCACTGTCCATCAGTTCATCCACTCATCCATCTGTCACATCCGCTGTCCAGTTCATCACTATCCATCCGTTCATCCATTGTCCATCCGTTTCATCCACTGTCCATCCGTTCATCCACTGTCCATAAGTTCATCCACTGTCCATCCGTTCATCCACTGTCCGTCAGTCCATCCACATCCATCCGTTCATCCACTGTCCATCAGTTCATACACTTCCATCCGTCCATGCACTGTCCATCAGTTCATCCACTGTCCTTCGTTCGTCCACTGTCCGTCAGTTCATCCACTGTCCATCCGTTCATCCACTGTCCATCCGTTCATCCACTGTCCATCAGTTCGTCCATCGTCCATCGTTCATCCACTGTCCATCCGTTCATCCACTGTCCATCCGTTCATCCATTGTCCATCATTTCATCCACTGTCCATCCGTTCATCCACTATCCATCTGTTCATCCACTGTCCATCACGTTCATCTGTCCATCCGTTCATCCACTGTCCATCCGTTCATACACTGTCCATCAGTTTCCACTGTCCATCTGTTGTCCACTGTCCATCCGTTCATCAACTGTCCATCCGTTTATCCACTGTCCATCAGTTCATCCACTGTCATCATCCGTTCATCCACTGTCCATCCGTTCATCCACTGTCCATCTGTTCATCCACTGTCCATCTGTTCATCCACTGTCCATCAGTTCATCCATTGTCCATCCGTTCATCCATTGTCACATCCGTTCCCCCACTGCACATCCGTTCCCCCACTGTCCATTCAGTTCATACACGGCCCACTGTCCATTCGTTTATCCACTGTCCATCAGTTCATCTATCCACTGTCCATTCGTTCATCCACTGTCCATCCGTTTGTCCATCAATCAGTTCACTGCACATTCGTTCACTGTCCATCCGTTTCATCCCTGTCAATCAGTCCTGTGTCCACCAATTCGTCCCATCCATCGTCATCCACTGTTTATCCACTGTCCATTCGTTCACCCACTGTCCATTCGTTCATCTATTGTCCATCCGTTCATCCACTGTCCATCCGTTCATCCACTGCATCATTAGTTCACCCGCTATCCATCATTCTCCCAATGTTCAATCCACATCCATTCGTTCACCCACTGTCCATCAGTTCATCCACTGTCCATCAGTTCATCCACTGTCAATACGTTCATCCACTGTCCATCAGTTCATCCACTGTACATCAGTTCATCCACTGTTCATCCGTTCACCAGTTCGTCCACTGTCCATCAGTTCACTCACTGTCCATTCGTTCATCAGTTCCCACTGTCCATTCGTTCCCCCACGTCAATGTCCATTCGTTCTTCAATGTCCATCAGTTCGTCCACTGTCAATGTCCATCAGTTCGTCCATCAGTTCCATCCGTTTGTCCATCAGTTCATCCACTCAGTTCATCAGTTCGTCCACTGTCTATATCCTGTTCGTCCATCCGTTCACTCACTGTCCATTCTTTCACTGTCACTGTCCATCAGTTCGTCCACTTCGTTTCTCCCACTGTCCATCAGTTCATCCACTGTCCATTCGTTCATCCACTCGTCCACTGGTCTATATCCATGTCATCCATCAATATCCATCAGTTCATCCACTGTCCTCACCCACTGGCCATTTGTTCACCCACTGTCCATTCGTTCACCCACTGTCCATCAGTTCGTCCACTGTCCATTTGTTCACTGTCAATGTCCCATTCGTCCACCCACTGTCCATTCGTTCACCCACTGTCCATTGGTTCGTCCACTGTCCATTCGTTCACCCACTGTCCATTCGTTCGTCCACTGTCCATCCATCAGTTCGTCCACTGTCCATTCGTTCACCCACTGTCCATTCGTTCACCCACTGTCCATCAGTTCATCCACTGTCCATCAGTTCGTCCACTGTCCATCAGTTCATCCACTGTCCATCAGTTCATCCACTGTCCATCAGTTCATCCACTGTCCATCAGTTCATCCACTGTCCATTCGTTCCTCCACTGTCCATGAGTTCATCCACTATCCATCAGTTCATCCACTGTCCATCAGTTCATCCATTGTAAATCAGTTCATCCACTGTCCATCAGTTCATCCACTGTCCATCTGTTCATCCACTGTCCATCAGTTCATCCACTGTCCATCAGTTCGTCCACTATCCATCAGTTCATCCACTGTCCATCAGTCTATCCACTGTCTATATCCATCAGTTCATCCACTTTCCATCAGTTCATCCACTGTCCATCAGTTCATCCACTATCCATCAGTTCATCCACTGTCCATCGTTCATCCACTGTCCATCAGTTCATCCACTATCCATCAGTTCATCCACTGTCCAAGTTCATCCATCCATTCGTTCATCCACTGTCCATGAGTTCATCCATCAGTTCATCCACTGTTCATCAGTTTGTCCACTGTCCTTCCGTTCATGCACTGTCCATCGGTTCATCCACTGTCCATCAATTCGTCCACAGTTCATCAATTCATCCACTGTCCATCTATTCTTCCAATGTCCATCAATTCTTCCACTGTCAATTCCATCAATTCGTCCACTGTCCATCAATTCATTCGTCTATTCATCAATTTCGTCCACTGTCTATATCCATCAGTTCGTCCACTGTCAATGTCCATCAGTTCGTCCACTGTCAATGTCCATCAGTTCGTCCACTGTCAACGTCCATCAGTTCGTCCACTGTCAATGTCCATTAGTTCGTCCACTGTCAATGTCCATCAGTTCGTCCACTGTCAATGTCCATCATGTTCGTTCCACTGTCTATATCCATCAGTTCGTCCACTGTCTATAGCCATCAGTTCGTCCACTGTCAATATCCATCAGTTCGTCCACTGTCAATGTCCATCAGTTCGTCCACTGTCTATATCCATCAGTATTTTTTCTCTTCCCATCCGTTAGTCACTTGGATGAATGTGTATCATCTGAATATCTGTCTCTGCCCATCCATATGTGCATCTGATTTGTCTCTGCCCATCCATATGTCTCTGAATATATGTCCATCCGTCCATATGTCCACCTAAACATCTGTTTCTAACCATCCGTGTGTCCACTATCCATCAGAATATCTGTCTCTGTCAATTTGTATGTATATCTGAATATCTGTCTCTGTCCATCCGTATATCCACCTGAATATCTGTCTCCGTCCATCCGTATATCCACCTGAATATCTGTCTTTGTCCATCAGGTATATCCATATGAATAAATGTCTCTGTCCATCCGTATATCCACCTGAATATATGTCTCTGTCCATCCGTATATCTACCTTAATATATGTCTCTGTCCATCCGTAAATCTACCTTAATATGTCTGTGTCCATCCGTATATCTACCTTAATATGTCTCAGTCCATCCGTATATCTACCTTAATATGTCTCTGTCCATCCGTATATCTACCTGAATATCTGTCTCTGTCCATCCGTATATCTACCTTAATATGTCTCTGTCCATCCGTATATCCACCTTAATATATCTCTGTCCATCCGTATATCAACCTTAATATATCTCTGTCCCGTATATCAACCTTAATATCTCTGTCCATCCGTATATCCACAATTAATATGTCTCTGTCCATCCGTATATCCACCTTAATATATCTCTGTCCATCCGTATATCTACCTTTATATATGTCTCTGTCCATCCGTATATCGACCTTTATATCTGTCTCCTTAATATGTCCATCCGTATATCCACCTGAATATCTGTCTCCGTCCATCCGTATATTTATCTACTTTAATATATATCTCTGTCCATCCGTATATCTACTTTAATATATATCTCTGTCCATCCGTATATCTACCTTAATATATATCTCTGTCCATCCGTATATCTACCTTAATATATCCTGTCCATCCGTATATCTAATATGTCTCTGTCCATCCGTATATCTACCTTTATATATGTCTATGTCCATCCGTATATCTACTTTTATATCTGTCTCTGTCCATCCGTATATCTACCTTTATATCTGTCTCTGTCCATTCGTATATCTACCTTTATATCTGTCTCTGTCCATTCGTATATCTACCTTTATATATGTCTCTGTCCATTCGTATATCTACCTTTATATATGTCTCTGTCCATTCGTATATCTACCTTAATATATGTCTCTGTCCATTCGTATATCTACCTTTATATCTGTCTCTGTCCATTCGTATATCTACCTTTATATATGTCTCTGTCCATCCGTATATCTACCTTTATATATGTCTCTGTCCATCCGTATATCTACTTTAATATATGTCTCTGTCCATCCGTATATCTACTTTAATATATGTCTCTGTCCATCCGTATATCTACTTTAATATATGTCTCTCTCTCTCT
>JAXRKP010000333.1:270000-295000 GCA_037039925.1 Doris montereyensis | reverse complement strand
AAGACGAAACAAATACAAGGAATAGACAGAAAAAATCATGGCCACCACGGTAGTTGAACCCGCGACCTCTGCGTCGGCAACCTTCGCCTCGCCATGAAAAGAAAGGGTTGGACCAACCCAGCTAACTTAAAGGAGGGTAGACTATAAAAGTAGAGAGAGAGAGAGAGAGAGAGAGAGAGAGAGAGAGAGAGAGAGAGAGAGAGAGAGAGAGAGAGAGAGAGAGAGAGAGAGAGAGAGAGAGAGAGAGCAGAAGAAGAAGAAGAGAAGAAGAAGAAGAAGAAGAAGAAGAAGAAGAAGAAGAAGAAGAAGAAGAAGAAGAAGAAGAAGAAGAAGAAGAAGAATTTCCCAATCATGGCTGTGATCATAGTCCTTTGGTTGACACAAAAATCTTAGAATAGTCAATAGGCCTACATGCCTATAACTGAAATAATGTATTTTGCTTCTGAAAGCCAGCCTTGAAAGGGAGGAAATGTGATGTATAAATCTATAGCCATATTAACAGAAAATGTATCGAATAGTATTTGCCTCAACTCAGTCTGTCTCACATTATTTTGATGTAGACACCGCATAATTATTATTGCTTGTGTTCGAGCCATTACGGGCACGGAATTAGAATGGCCCATAAACTTTGTGCTTATAAGGGGACACCTTCAAGCCACTGGTTGTCGAGGTAAACAACGAGTCAGGCTTGACCGACCTACTAGTCCAGAAGAAAGGAGGAGATGAATACGAACGACATATTGTAGAGATAAAGTTTTTTGGTCTAAATCCAAGGTCTTTCCTGGAGAATAGCAAGCTCGGTTTCACTACCTGGAGTTCAATAGTTTAGGTTTGCGTGGACCGATTTTGAGAAATGCAGCAAAAAACTGGATGATCTCTAATCTCAAAACTAGTTCTAGATCTAGATTCTAGATCTAGATTTATCTTATTATCGTATCTAGATCTAGATCTAAACCTAGCTAGATCTATCTATCTACCATGTTGCATTGTATTTATCAATCTTGATCAGAGATTTGCAACCAAAAGGCCAGAAGAGTTAATTCAGGAGAGTAGGGAAAGAAAAACAAACTAAATTCTCGACTGGATCTTAATGGACCAAAAAAGGAAGCAAGAAGAGTAAATCTAGATAAGATTAAGTTAATCTTATCTAGATTTACTCTTCTTGCTTCCATTTTTTGTTTCACTGAACAAAGATTTTTTCCTGATCAGTTCATGCCTGGTTGAAAATGGAATTCTGCATCTAATATTGTTTCTCCACACTTTCATGGGAGCAAATGCAGACTAAGGACCACATAGGCAAGCATGCAAAGATTTTGGCAGGTGGTAGCATGAATACAATTCAATGGGTGATAATATTGGGAATGTGGATTTGAGAGGCTGCTCGTGGGTCAAGGGTTATCAGGCAGGGAATCTAGATTTAGGTCAAGCTCTTAACCTAATAAATATAAGATTAATTTCATACTAAGTACCATAACAAACCCCAACAGGTTTCTATATTATATAACACTTGATGGATTAGCACCGATGATTATATGCAGTGAGAAGGGAAGAGGTGGTAGCAGTCATGTTCAACTGGGATTAATGGTATGAGAACAAAATGGTTATATACTGGTAGTGGCGGTAGCCTACAAGGATGTCAATGTTATGCTTGTTAAGCCCACCTGATACCCCATCCCCTTGTCTAACACCTTCACTTCTACATCATAATTTAAAAACATTCAAAACAATCAAACAGAAACCTAAGATTTTAAAAAGATATTTGTGCACCAAAACAGGATGAGATTACCAAAGATATATTGAAATGAGGAATTAGTGCAACCGTCTAATTAAGAAAAGCTGTAGGAATTATGAAAGAGAAATAGGTAAATAAGCAAGTAAGAATAACGCATAAAAAAAACTGGAAATAAGAAAAGACAAAACCAAATGTTGGAAATGGCACGTTACAAAGGAATGATGGAAGTTTAGTAGATAGTTATAAAGAAAAGGCAGAAATGCTAAACAAAATCTTCTCGAGTGTCTTTACACGTAAGGATCCAGGCAGTGTTCCTACCATATCACAATGTTCCTGGTCTGAAGGTATATCTAGATGTACGAGTATCCTCGTATGCAGTCAAAAATAAATTAAAAAATTAAACCCTAACAAGTCTCAAGGTTCCGATCTCATTCTAACACGAGTGCTGAAAGAAGTAAGCAAAGAATTAGCTAGTCCACTATGCAATATCTATATATCGATGGTGTCGGGCGCAAACCAGCCAAGTCAAAATTATAAACCTTTACAGGAGAAGGCAAAAACTGTATAAATCGAATAAAACTTAATCCATAGTCACAAATTTCAGTGAAGTAAGGGATGTGATCATATGAACATATTTATTTTTTAAATATATTTTAATTATTAGCATATATCAGACTTGGCTGTTTTGAGCTTTGGCATATTAAAAGGATTTGGCTATTTTGTATGTCGATGGAGAGTTGGCTGGTTTGTGTTGACAGCAACCCGCTCTTGATGATGAGTTGGCTGTTTTGCACTGAGTCTGGCCAGTATGCGCTTTCATTCCCTTATAGGCTAAAGATGAGATGGCCACTTTGTAACACTATTCAAGTCATGATTTGTACTCATCAAAACCCATTCCTAAAATTCTAACATTACATTTAAACTACCGCACTCACTGGGGAAGGAACACCCAATCACAGCAGATATTAAACTGATTTAAAGAAGAGACTTGAAGACTATAGATATTATAACAACTATAATTTATTCTTGTAGAATAGTCGATCTTCAAGAGTACAACAAATCATGCCAAAGATGCATTTCTTTTTCAATACATCAACATCGATTTCCTTAAGACATTGATGTTCATAACAAAGGGCTATCAATATAAATGTAGAAAAAGAAAACATCAAAATAAGATCCCACTTTAAAAAATTATTTATTGGGCATTATTATCTTGCCTATATTACACATTGAATTTATGTTGTGTTAACATTTTTCAGCAGAACTGAAGATAATATTAGTATACATACTTTCATAATTGAAAGTGTCACCGTGTAATGGACCCATACAAAAATATAGTAATGAGTCAAATATATTTACCATACTTTTTCTGTAAGAATTTGATATCAATGAAAATGAGAAAACCATAAACCTCACACCAATCCATATTATTTTTCCTAAATGGAAAGGATTCATTATACTTTACAAGATTGTTCAATCCTTTTTAAAATTGTTTAAAAATAAAAATTGTACAAAAAATAAAAGGTTTTCTTTTAAACTTTTAAGAAATTATGAATTAAGTTGTATGCAGAAAAAAGAACGCAAAAACAAATTATCTTATTTAGCATTGAACAGGAAGAGTGTCATAGAAATTCTGCACTTCTGATGGCAATACCGCTTTAATGCTTGCAAGTGATCATATTTACTTCTTTTGATCTCTCGTTTGCATTTATAAAGGCTTGTTGGATCATTTGATGGCAGTTTGTCCCTACGCCTAATGACAATGTCCACCATGCATCACCAAAATTTAGCTTGAAGGCCAAACATACTTTAGAGCACACACATCTGTGACATTGGCATCTTTTGTTGGCTTGATGGATTTTATACTACCATCATCAAACTTTTCAAAATCTCTGAAAATGTCAAAGGTCAGATATTGGAATTCATAAGGTCTGGGGTTGAGACGAGCAGCTTGGATCACATAAATATAACCTAGAGGTGAATAAATGTCCCTCTGGATTACTTGTTACTCTTACTAATTGATTTTTACTCCTTGTTTCATATGCCATGGAGGGATTATGTAATTGTTGAAAATTGTTCATTATTTCTCCTTTGGCATTCTTAATTTGTCGTATTGGGCATGCTTTGGTCTTTCTCATGCTCTTCATTGCTCCCCAGAGCAGCTTTTGATTTCCTTTGATAGCTTTCTTGAAGTCTTTGTCCAAACTCTTCCCACTGTTCCTGTTTTGCTTTCCTAACATCCTCTGTGGCAAAAGTTCTTTTACTCACATAATCTATCCTATCCTCTGGTCTCTTTGTGTGCAAGTATTTCTTCCAGGCATACTTTTTTTTTTTTTTTGATCTTCGTCTTGACATTCTCATTCCATCATGCTGTTCTTTTCCTATCTCCTTTAACTTGTTTCCTACACAGACCTCTTCAGTACAACCGATGAGTTTGTCTTTATACATTTGCCACTTTTCTTCTGTTGTGCTATCATTCAGATCATTCTGCCTTTCACTGATAGATCTTTTTATCCTGGATTGGTATATATGTTTTATTACTGGTTTATTTAGTTTTTCTATTTTAACTTTAGTATCTTTCTTCTCCTTCCTCTTCTGTTTCTTTCTTCAGTCAGTAATCTCATTTTGGCTATCACTAGGTGATGATCACTAAATATTTCAGCTCCTCTGTTTACTTTTGCATCCATTGTACTGTAAAAAAAAATGAGCTGCTAACTATTATGTAGTCTATCATTGACTTTTCACACCTGTCTTCATTAATCTTGTATATTTGTGGATATCTTTATGAGGAAAAAATGTGTTAGCTATTTTCATGTTATTCTTTAGGCAAAAATCTATTAGTCTCTCTCCATTTGGAGAAGTGGTTGTTTTCTCCTTCTTTACCTATTACTCCTCCTGATGTTTCTACATTGCTGCCTACTGTAGCGTTTAAATCTTCTAAAACCATTAGTTCATGTTTATGTTTAAGATTCTCTGCAGCTATTTGTAAATCGTTTTCGAAGATATCTTTTTCTTCTTTGGTGGCATCTTCGTTTGATCCATAAGCTATTAATAATTTAATATCTCTTCCTTTTGGTTTAATATTTACCTCTAATAGCCATGGGCTTATAGATTTCCAACTTTCTAGTAGCTTTCCTTGCCTTTAAATGGTGTCGGTGGCCGAGCGGTTAGGCTGCCGGACTGCGAATCATGAAGTCCCGAGTTTGAATCCTAGCAAAGCAAGATCTGACGTTGTGTTCCTTGGGAAAGGCACTTAACACGCATTTACCCCACTCTATCCAGATGCAAATGAGTACAACCGCTAGCTTGAGAATAAAAACCTGCGTCAGACTAGCATCCTGGCCAGGAGATGATTTTGTCACTTGTTCCGTAGAAACCAGGATAAGGTCCGGCTCTATAGGCCTTAAGGGTCTTGAAGAAACTCACTTTTTCCTTGCCTTTTATGCATTAGGAGGCTTTCTCCTGCTCTAGCTCTATCTTTGACATCTACTCCTGAAGATATTAAAGTATGATTTGGTTCTACATTTTCTATTTCTTGTCCATTTTTTTTCTTTGTTTTTGTAATGGCCAAAATGTCTACTTTGAATTTTTCCGTTTCTTCAGCTAATTCTAACTCTTTTCTATTTATTGCCCTAATATTCCATGTTCGAAAAATCACAGTCCTTGTTCTTTTCCAAAGGCCCCTGACGTACTTTCGCCTAAATGCCTGTTTTCTCTGCTTCCCAAGCAGCAGGCATTTAGGGCGGTTACTACTACTACTACTACTACTACTACTACTACTACTACTACTACTACTACTACTACTACTACTACTACTACTACTACTACTACTACTACTACTACTACTACTACTACTACTACTACTACTACTACTACTACTACTATTACTACTACTACTACTACTACTACTACTACTACTACTACTACTACTACTACTGCTACTACTACTACTGATATTGCTGCTGCAACTGCTGCTGCTACTACTACTACTACTACTACTACTACTACTACTACTGCTACTGCTACTTCTACTACTATTATTATTACTACTACTACTACTACTACTACTACTACTACTACTACTACTACTACTACTACTACTACTATTACTACTACTACTACTACTACTGCATAACTATAATTGCTATAGTCGGGGGAAATTATTTAATCATACACTTTGTGTTCTCAGAGGCACTTGATTTTGTTTCCTGGAAAAAAAAAACGTATCTACACATGATTATCATTAATTAACTTCAAAGTCATTGAGTGATCTGTGGTAATAGTAGAAGTATTGTAATAGGGGACACCATTGAAATTTCGCTAGTGTGCGAAATTCAATAATGAACATTATGAGATATGTTAAACCATCCTTAATGCCATGAAATCCGATTTCCATCAAAGTAGAACCTCTTTTAATCACAATAACCCATATAGATCTGCTGAGACAAGGCTAAAAACTCTGATCAACTACCATTATATTCTTTGTCACTATTGTCAGATGTGGAAGAACAAGGCACTGTCAAGCAGGAGAGACTGAACAGTCAGTTGGGGGTTCGGAGTTGGAGCCAAAGGGGAGGGTTCAGCCTTTAGGGATTGTGATAAATTTTACGAAATATAAATCTGTTCTGATACAGCATCCATACAGCGTTATGCATATTACTATGCAAATTAAATAACTCTACCAAGCTTCACGTTTAAAAATATAGGCAATATAATAATGAAATGAGAGTCACTCACTTTGGATTTAAAGGTTTATCTCAGTTTGATATATGACACTGAGCATTGTTACTGACGTTTGAACTGCTCGTGTTCAAATGAAGTCTGTTTTCTTAAGTCGTATTAAATCATGAAATTACAGAAAACCATTTTACAGTTCTGAAAAACTGTTGCAACTGAAAGCAACCTTTCAAAATCAGCCTTTTTTTTTTCTTTTCCCCTCCACAAAAATTTTATCTCAGACATATCCCTTACATGCGTCTGACTACTGAACTCTTTCCATATTTAAGTGCAGAAGAATGAAAAAAACATGTCTAGTACGCCAATGCATTTTAACATTTCAGATTAATGGTAGCCTATTTGTGAATGTTTACAATAGCATACAGTTTTGAGGAACAGAGCTAATCAGGATGGCATCAAAGAAAACAGGTAAGAATTTCTCTAAAATATTTAAGGGCAGGATATCCAAGGTATTTGAGAGAAAAATATGCTCTTTACTTACATCTAAAGAGAAACAAATAAGTAAAGGTAGAAAGTCAGAAACAACCAGTAAGAAATAAATTTGTTAAAAGTCTGCTTCAATTATCAATATGTGCATGAAGGAATTGAAAAATCAAAATTGCACTATTGTTGAATTAATTTTAAGGATTTTAAAAAATCTGGTAATGTCTTTTTCTTTGCCATTGTTCTAAAATGTGTTTGGAAGCGGTAATGCAAAACTTTTAGATAGCTTACATGACATGTTTTACTGTATGAAGATCTACATTCTCAGGGAAAAATAACACCCATTTATAACTTGTTATGCAGCTAGCACTCACATCTTTAATTTAATAATGGCACCCCTTTTCTTTGTTTTTGTTGCAAGCAGAAAGTGTTACAGAGTAATCAATCCTTTATAACTACAACTTGTAACATTGCAGCTCAACCTCCAAGAGGGTCTCTTCCTTTGCCCAAGATCTTCAATCCAAGGTACTTTCCATTTCTATTATTAGATTATTAAAGACAGTAAATTTTTTTCTCTTAGATAACAATATTATTGTAATAATAATAATAATAATAAAATGATAGTAATAATAAAAATAAAAACAATGAAGAAAAAGATATCTTCGAAAATGATTTACAAATAGCTGCAGAGAATCTCAAGCCAGAAACAGGAACTAATGGTTTTAGGAGATTTAAACGCTAGAGTAGGCAACAATATAGAAACATCAGGAGGAGTAATAGGTAAAGAAGGAGAGATAACAACTTCTCCAAATGGAGAGAGACTAATAGATTTTTGCCTAAAGAATAACATGAAAATAGCTAACACATTTTTCCTCATAAATGTATCCACAAATATACAAGACTAAATGAAGACAGATGTGAAAAGTCAATCATAGACTACATAATAGTTAGCAGCTCCCTTTTTAGAGTACAATGCATGCTAGAGTAAGCAGAGGAGCTGAAATATTTAGTGATCATCACCTAGTGATAGCCAAACTGAGATTATTAACTGAAGAAAACAAACAGAAAAGGAAAGAGAAGAAAGCTACTAAACTCAAAATAGAAGAACTAAATAAACCAATAGTAAAACAAATGTACCAATCCAGGATAAAAAGTTCTATCAGTGAAAGGCAGATAGATCTAAAGGAAAGCACAATAGAAGAAAAGTGGAAAATATATATTTTTAAAACACTCATCAGTTGTACTACAAAGAGGTCTGTGGTAGGAAACAAATTAAAGGAGATAGGAAAAGAACAGCATGGTGGAATGAGATGTCAAGACTAAGATCAAAGAAAAAAGAGGATGCCTAAAAGAAATACTTGCAAACAAAGAGACCAGAGGATAGGATAGATTACGTGAGTAAAAGAACTATCGCCAAAGAGGAAGTTAGGAAAGCAAAACAGGAACAGTGGGAAGAATTTGGACAAATACTTCAAGAAAGCTATCAAGGAAATCAAAAGCTGTTCTGGGGAGCAATGAAGAGCATGAGAAAGACCAAAGCATGCCCAATACAACAAATTAAGAACACCAAAGGAGAAATAATGAAAGGAGACAGCCAAATCATGGAAATGTGGAGGAAGTATTTTCAACAATTACATAATCCCTCCAGAACATATGAAACAAGGAGTACAGATCAATTATTAAGAGTAACCAGTAATCGAGATGAGACAACTGAAGATGTAGATATCTCAATGGAAGAACTTCAAACAGCTATGAGAAAAGTGAAATTAGGAAAAGCCCCAGGAGCAGATCAAGTTTATCTAGAAATTATTAAAAACCAAGGGAGAGGCAGACAAACTACTACATGCAATATGTCAACAAGCAGGGAAGTCCAAACAGGTGCCAGACGACTGGAAAAAGGGAACGGTAGTACCAATACATAAAAAAGGATCAACTATGGAATGCTCAAACTATAGAGGGATATCACTACTTAGCGTTCGAGGAAAATTATATGCCAGGATTCTGGAAATGAGACTAAGGAAAAGATTAGAGGATCAGATTGAAGAACATCAGAGTGGATTTAGGTCAGGAAGAAATGTACAAGATCACATGTTTACAATTAGACAAATAATAGAAAAATTCTTTGAGAGAAACATTGACCTGCACCTGTGTTTTATTGACTTAGAAAAGGCATTTGACACTGTGAGGAGGGACGAACTATGGCATTCCTTAAAAGAACACAACGTAGAGCAAAATTTAATAGAAGCCATTAAAAGTTTTTACAATAAACTAACATGTGCAGTGAGGGTAGCTGGAAATGTATCTGAAAAATATGATGTAGATATAGGAGTAAGACAGGTTGTATCCTAAGTCCTCTTTTGTTTATCACATTTATGGATTCAGTCACAAAGGCATCCTCAAACATGAAGAAAATGAATGTAGGAAGCTCAAACCAGTAACTGTATCAATGCTTTCATTTGCTGATGCTTTAGTTCTGTTTGGAAAATCAGAAAGGGACCTCCAGTCAAATATCAACATAATGAATAATGAATTAAATAAAAGAGGAATGAGAGTGAATGCAAAGAAAACCAAAACAATGCTAGTAACTAGGGAAGCTAAAACACAAAATCTTAAATTAGGCAGGGAGAATTAAGAACAAGTTCAAAGCTACAATTACTTAGGAGTAATGATTAACTCAGAGGGGAAAACTAAGAGAATAAATCAGCCAGAGAATCCAAAAGGCAATTGCAATATATAACTATCTAGGAAAGGCATTTGTAGGTAAACAAGAATTGTCAACAAAAACTAAAATGGCAGTATACAACACAGTTTATTGTCCTACTCTCCTCTATGGCAGTGAAATCTGGACCTTAGACATTAGGGAATACAGCAGAGTGCAGGCAGCCGAAATAAAATATCTAAGAAGAATAGGAAAACTAAAAGGGAAACACAACAAAGAGATCAAACCAAAGCAGATAGCATAAAAACTAAGATAGAAATTAATCAACTGAGATGATTTGGGCATGTTAACAGAATAAATGACAATAGAATATAGCTAAATCAGTATACAGTGCTAAAACTCAAGGTAAAAGACCAAAAGGCAGACCTCGGAAGAAGTGGGAAGAAGGTATAAAAGAGGCTTTAACGTAAAAAGAAATTTAACATTTGGAAGGAAACAGAAAATGTCAGAACAGGGCAGCCTGGAGAAAGATCATTTCGGGCATCTAAAACCCATACACTGGAAGGTAGAATGAAAGCTGATAAAGAAAGAAAGATAATAATATTAATAATAGTAATAATAATAATAATAATAATAATAATAATAATAATGATAATAATAATAATAATAATAATAATAATAATAATAATAATAATAATAATAATAATAATAATAATAATAATAATAATAATAATAATAATAATAATAATTTTAATAATAATAATAATAATAATAATAATAATAATAATAATAATAATAATAATAATAATGACAATAATATTAATGATAATAATAACGATTATGATGATAATGATATACAGTGGAACCTCTCTAATCAGGAACTCTCGGTGGATTATAAGATTGTCCCGATTTGCCGGGTTTCGATCTCCCGGGCACCTAGGGATTTTGGTTTTTCTCAGCAGTGTGAGTGGTAAAATGCAGAATTAAATGAACATAAGACAAGTTGATCAAAACAAAGATGGCATTATTCAGGAGATGTCACCAACACTCACAGTCGATCTTTGTTGGACGGTAGATAAATAAGACACGTAATCAAGAAGACATGGTGAATAGTTAAATCTCCTCACATGTCTACTCTTGTGATTGGCGGGTTAGGCAGGCAATAAAAAAAAAGACTATGACAGTGCAAAAGTCTGCTTTGCAAACACCATCCCATGTCAACATCATACTGTGTAATGTAATAATAATAATAATTCAATTATAGAGTGCTTGACACCCACCAGAGATACTCGATGGTGCTGTACAATCAAAAGCGTAAAATGATTTAAAAATTCAAAGCAATTTACAATCCAGTCAAACAAACCATATAGCATCACAATGAAAAGCACAGGCAAAAACAATAAACAAACATTTTAATTCATGGTGAACCCTCTCCAGGGTTAATAAAAGTATATCTGAACAGCTTTGTCTTTAAACGTTCCTAAAAATATCTGTGGATAGGGAAGACTTTGTGTAAAAAGACAAATTGAGCTACGTCACTAAAACTTTTATCACTAGAAGAAGATTTTACTGTTGGTACATTAATTAAAAAAGCATCCTTTGATCTTAAAAATTCTGCTTTGTTTGTATAGGGGAACAAGTTTCTGCGAATAATTAGGTGAAGTACCATGAACGCAGTTATAAGCATGACAGAGTATCTTAAAATCAACCCTATATTTAATGGGATAATGTATTGTTAGGTGGATGAGCAAGGACTGGCTGTATGCCTGCTTTCACACCTTCATAATGGATCTGGTGTGTCTGGTTTAAAGTCGTCGTGAACTGGTACTTGCAGCATCATGTGTGTATTATGTGATGTATAACACATGTAGCACGAATGCATTTGTAATAATCAATGTTTTGCTAACACGGAAACCAAATTTGGATAACAAAGCGTGTTGGAATAAATAGATATAGGGGAAATGGTGGTGATAATGAAAGCAAAGCCAAGTGAAAAAATTGTACCGATATGCCAGGGACCTTTCCCGGTTAGTGAGGTCAAAATATAGAAAAATTTCCATTCCTGAGATTTGTTCCCGATTGGCGGGGTTCCCGATTCTCTGGGTTCCAGGTTAGAGCTTCTGACTGTAATAATAATAATAATAATAATAATAATAATAATAATAATAATAATAATAATAATAATAATAATAATAATAATAAATAATAATAATAATAATAATAATAGTAATATAATAATAATAATAATAATAATAATAATAATAATAATAATAATAATGATAATAATCTAATTGCAGTAGTGATCGCCTAAGTGTTTCCCTCCATAATGCCCGTTTCAACTAAATGAATTCACGATCTCAGTGAAAGTGATTTTTTTCTCTATAAATTTCCTCTTTAAATGCCCGTTTCAAAACCAAGATTTTTGCCTAAATGCCCAGTCTCAATGGCAACTGCAAGTATCATCTTCTCAAATTATTATGACATACGATTATGCTCGTCCAACAATGTGCCATGCATTGTAACCACCCTTCATTCCTATCCATTGTAATGTAATTAAAGATGACCAGTCTTCTCTTCCTTACTCCACCCACTGCACAGCACATCTTTTGTCCCTTTCAATCACTGGTTTGTCACTACGCAATTAGAATTTACCATTTTTCCACCTGGACTACACCCACAGCATTTTCTTGATGTCATAAGTGGCATGAAATCATCTTGCGTTTTTGATAGACCAGGCACTCATCGTGATCAAGGGACAAGGTGTGAACAGTTTTATTGCTCCCTTGGCAGCATCCATTGTGCCTTCGACTCTTTGTGGCGAGTGATGTTCAACAGATCAGATAAAATAAAATGGGGCATTGAAATACGGTTTGTAGAAAGCGTGATTTATTAAAATCACAAACAATGCAGGAAAATGTTGAATTTCTGCACTTGCTGATCATCACCCCCCCCCCCCCCCCCGTCCACCCCTCCTCCCCCTCTCCCATATTGTTGCCCCCTAATTTCACCTAAATGCCCGTCTTCTCTGCTTCCCAAGCACCGGGTATTTCAGCGGTCACTACTGTATAAAATATAGTTTGAGGAGCCCTGATTGTGCTTATATCAATACTTATTTTTTTGTCGGTACCTACAGATGTAGCTTGGGGTTGTAAAATTGCCGTTATATGTTTTATAATTATGAAATGTATGCATGCAGTCTATGCAACCAAGCTTTAGAAACTTTCAAGCCCTTTTTGTGAGCAATTTAACTTTCAATAGTTCTGAAATTTACAATGAGGTCAAAAACGGAATTCCTCTCAGCCTCTATCCGGCACCTCTTCCATTGCTCTGTAATTAGGACTACTATTCAAATCAAAATAGCCCAGTTTCAGATCCATTTAGTTCTAGATCTAGATTTTAGCTCCAGTACGGTTTGATTGAAACATTAACAAACAAATATCTCAATTTTTATCTAGTTCTAGATCTAATGTCATGGTAAATCAAAGGTAGGAATTGCAAAACGAAAGATCTACTAGGTCTATGTCAGCAACCCCTTTAAACTCATCATTTAAAAACCTCTATCAGGTAGTAACTGCCGTAGTGAAATTTTTAGTGCTATAGTGGGGCAATGGCTAGATTCTAATGGTCCAGGTTCGAATCCTGCGGAGATGGGGATTTTTTTAATTCACATGTATAATTTCTTTTCCTATTACATGTATTAATATTATTTTTCTAATGGTTCTCCTAACCGTGCAGATTTTGGGTTTCATCGTAAATTTTTTGCAAAATGTTAGCCATAATGATTTGCCAACGTTCGTACAGTACATAAAGTTTTCTAGGATTAGAAGTTGCACGTGAATACAACAGTCATGTGACATTTAAATATATTAAATTCTATTATTCAACACGAGAGCAGAGACAAACAAATTACAGAAATAATTGATTTACACATTAATGGGTCAACCTGACAACGCCGGGCGCCTTCATGTAGTAATAAAAATAATAATATTAATAATAATAGTATCTTGTATTTATATAGCACATATCCAGCATGATCTGCTGCCGTCTGCACTGCACTGTGAAATGTCATGTATGGATAATATTTAATTGTCTTTCTATAATCCCAAAATTAAATACAAATAAATTCAGCTTTCATTTAGTATATCATTATTCTCTTGTTATATTTTAACATTGATTCATGAATACAAATAAATTCAGCTTCAGGTATTATAACTTTATTGTTTTCCTATTACAGAACCAAGACATCATTGTAAAAGCAGCACTCCAAGGAAAAAAAACAGCAAAACCTCAGAAGAGGTAAAACTTCTAGCGCGCGATAACATTGCGACCTAATTGATAACAGGAATAAGTCTGTTCAGCTTTTTAAAGCTGCTGTTAAGTGCAAATCTTAAATATGAAAATGTGTCACCATGACTTATATTGAAACCAGCCTAGCCTGCATATGGCTGACATGTATAAAGATATAAATTAACGGCATGAGATTTTCTATTGTTATTTAGAAAGTTTTCTTTCCTAATTTTTTGGTTTTCAAACTTTCCTCAGAGCACCACCATTAGTTGGAAAAAGTCCTGGGAAGCCGCCAAGGAAAAATCTCTGGTATGCTTACAAAATATCTGTGGCATTATAAATGTTGGTACTTTTTTAGACATGGGCAAAACAAGTTTTTTAATCCTCTCCATGCATAAATGCACATAAGGCTCTTCTCTCCTTCCACAGCAGTTGTTTTTCTCTCTAGTGGCAGTTTTTGTTGTAACATGGCAATTTTTACAAGGCGAGGTTGTTGGCTTTGTGCCCAATCCCTGGCTTTGAGGGTCAAAATATATTTCAACGTTTGCTCCCAGGCAGGCTGCTTTCCCACACTTATGAATCCTATCTACCCACAGTTTGAAACAAGAGTTCCCTTCTCATAAATCATGGCAGCCTGTTGTGGCAAGGAATGAGGCACCAATAGATTAACAAGGCCATGGTTACAGGTGACAGGTGAGATCCTCATTCCAAGGCGGTTGACCTCCATCTACCTGCAATATCCACAATTAGTGTGGTTTCTACTCTTTGACATGTCCAGTTTTGATTGCCCTACCAGGGGCTAATGCTGGCAAAGATCTCAAGGTCATTGTGACATGCAAGCCACCACATCTTGCCAAGAAGTACCAATGTATACATTTGTAAGAATAGGGTGAAATAATTGTAATGAAACAATTATACAAATTCTGTGTAGGTATCTGTGTATCACACCTGCCTTAAATCATTTCACAACAAGCATCTCTGTTTTGGTTGTTCTTCATTAGCTTTTTTTCCATAGATATATTCTTGTTTATAATCCTGTAATGGATGTCTTTGTTTATTGGTACAAAATTTGCGATTTTTACTTTTTAAATGCTGTTGTCCTCAATTTCTTCATGTTTAGGTCAACAAGGCCAGCGTAAAGGGTATATGAAGTAACTGATCTATATGACAGGGGAAAATTTAGTTGATGGTAAAGACAATTTGTCATTGACCTTTTACTCTCTTTCAGCTTTGGAAGTTTATATGCTCATTAGAAATGTCTATTGGTAGGCATTCCTATCAAAACTTTAATTCATCCTGAGACTGATTTGTGTCAGTATTTGTTTTGCGTGATCCATCTGTTTCGTTTAATGTGATACATCTGTTTTGTTTTATTTTGGTCCATCTTTTTAGTGTTGTCAATTGTTGTCTGCTCCATTTTTTTCTTGTTATCAACCAGGAGAAAAAACCTGACATACAGTAAGGAAGCAGAAGAAAAGTTTGATACCATCTTAGAAGGAAATTTTCACAATATTCCACCTCTGCCTCGTTCAACTGTTCGTATTTTCCTGAGCTCAACATTTTCTGGTCAGTGGATGTTTTTGAGTCATACACAATGGTTTTTATTTAAGAATAGTTAACTCTTTTTAAAACCCTGCTTTTCTTCCTTCATTTGTTTCTGTTGATTCCTGTAAAAAGTTTGATTGGGAAGAAATTACTCATATTAAGAAAATGATTCAAATAATATTAGACTTACACACAAGCCAAGGCATACATGCATGTATATATGAACTGCTGAAATCTGTATTATTATTTTAAAAGCTTATTGATAAACTCTTTCTTTGAAAAACATTTGAAAATGAAATATAATGACAAATGAGTCCAAGTATGGAGTGTAAGGGCAAAATTCCATTGCATCTCACCCTTTTCACCTCTGTAGATATGAGAGCAGAGAGAAATGCCCTTGCAAGAGAGGCATATCCCAAGCTTAGAGATTACTGTGTTGAGCAAGGCCTTAGCTTTCAGGTAGGAAACCTGTTTTCTTAATTCTTTATAGACTGTCACATGGATTTCTTATTGTTAACTCATTGAGTGCCCATCGCCAATCTATCGGTGTTTCCGCTAAGTTGTTTTATGCCAAATGCTGATGTATCGGCTGTGGGCATTTCCTCGTAATTTTAGTTTCATAGACTAATAAAGCTAAAATTGTGAGAAAATGCCCACAACCGAGACAGCAATGTTTGGCTTAGAACAACCTAACGGAAGCACCAATAGATTGTTGATTGGCACATTATTTAGCAAACATACATATATGCCTTTGAAATGTATCATGCTTGCAGAGGATTTGAATTAATCTGGCATGGAGCCATAATTGTTATTGGCACTCAAAGGGCTAATTTAAGGGAAGAAAGCATTTTTTTAGGTGAGATAGATAGGGGGTATTGGTAGGAATACCATGGGGAGATAAAGGAATATAAGGCAGGGAGGAGGAATTGTTTGATTTTACTGAAATTTAACTCGTACACCATATGCAATAATCTCAGGGTGGATTGAGAGGAAACAGCAAAATGAAGGATTAGTGAAAGAGGGAAAGGATAATTTAGGATATACGAGAAGGGAGATGGACGTGTTTTCAATATGAGGCTATGATAGCCAAGATAGATCTGGGGGCTTAAGAATGAAGGTGTAAGGGTAAAAAAGCAAGTAGAATATATTCGAGTGTGATGAGCAGCAATAACCTGGATGGGGAAAAGGTAATAAAAGAGAAGACAGAGACAAAGGCCTGCAAAGGTAAATAGCTGTGAGTGGGAATTATAACCGGACCATTCAATCCAGTCAACTGGGTCAAGACCTCCAATGGCTCCCACTCAAAGAAAGAAAAACAATGAATAAATCAACAACATTATTCAAGGCATTCCACTATCTCTCAAAATCCCCCAGACAACTTGAAAAAAAGATATACAAATATAAGAAAATCCTCTAACAATTTCACCCTGCCACCATCTAAAACAGACGCACATTTAAACTCATTTTCCCTGTAAACAATTAGACTGTAGAAAAGTTTGTCAGAGACTGTCAAAGAATGCCAAAACGGTAATCACTTCAAAACCATTTTGGACATTGTTAGAAATACATATATCTAACCATGATACAACAAGCCACACAAATCTTAAAAAATAAAGTTGTGGTTTCTATAGGAAGAAGAAAGAAATAAATGCCAGAATCAAAGTGCACTATAATCTAAAATCTGCTCAAACCCTGTGTGGAAGATTTGTCTTCGTCATAATTAACACAATCAGAGTACTTATGGTTCATTGTATACCAACCAGTGCATAGGAACTGTCGTGTCCAGATGTATTTTAAGAAATTTGAAAAATGATTATGTTTTTGGGAATATTATTGACATAGTCTTATTTGTATCCTATACTGAAATATCTGCGTAAAAAGTGATAAATGACAACAATGATAAGTGACAACTCTACCAAAAAACACACAACAAACATATGACGTTTTCGATATAACCCTTGTCAGACAACAAACGAGTTATATCTACACTCTTATTTTATACAGACATCACACAGTGTAATGTCATAAGGAAAACCAGATCAGTGGATAACAGTAAAACCATTTGTTAGACAACAAACGAGTTATATCTACACTCTTATACAGACATCAGACAGTGTAAGGAAAACAGATCAGTGAATAGCAGTGAAACCATTTGTCAGCCAACAAATAAGTTATATCTACACTCTTATACAGACATCACACAGTTTAATGGTGTAAGGAAAACCCGATCAGTAGAAAGCAGTAAGAAAAGTAACATGAGAATAATATAGCAAAAAAGATCTAAATAAATAAAAATAAACATAAATAAATGACGGAAACGACAAAGAGATGTAAATGACCTGAATAAAAGCAACTCCTTTTCTCTCCTTACAATGTTGAAAAAGGTCGTGGACCTGCGATGGGGTCTGACCGCTGAGGCAACTAACAGCCACGTCACCACCAAGATTTGCCTCTTGGAACTGGAAAACTGCCAGAAAATATCTTTGGGCCTAAGCTGCATTGTGAGTTAATTGTTTTCCACGGTTTGATGTCAACATATCCTTGAGTTTTTCTTTAAAATTCCATGAAGCCCTTCTTTCTATTCCCTTTCAGGGGCTTTAAATGGCTCTTTAACATGTCTGCCAAAACTTCTAATGTGTGCATAAGGTTTGAATAGTGTGCTAATTTATCAATGGGAACATTATAGGAGGAGCATATTTGCACCAGGTGGTGGGAATATCCCAAAAGATATTTGCACCAGGTCCTCTATCAAATGTTCATAGTGAAAACAATAAGCGGTAACTGTGAATAAACGCCATGGGGTTGTGGACACAAAGCGAATGAGAATGGATCTGTCAATTGTCAATTTTGGCTGGGATAAAACCAGTCCCAACAACAATTAGATCTAAAAAAAGAAGGTGGTGGGAATATCCCAAAGATATTTGCACCAGGTGGTTGAAATATCAAACAAGTATATTCACTTCGAACATTATATTATATGGACAGAAATCAATTTTTAGATTTTAATAAAATACCATTGAAATATCAAGGCCTTCTTTAACAACCTGTTTGTAGACAGCTTACTCTTTACGTGAATCTTTTAGAGATATTTGAATATATTTCCACAGTGCTGTCAATAGCTAAAGACTTAAGTACTATTTTCACAGGCTTTGATTGGAGACCGATATGGCTTTTGTCCTTTGCCGGCTGAAATTCTGCCCGATGAGTATGACATGCTATTACAAGAAGCACAAAGCCTTGGTCTAGAAGGTGCACCTTTCTTGGACAAATGGTATTTGAAGGACAATAATGCAGTCCCACCAGTTTGGTCTCTTCAGGTAAAGAATGAGATCTGATATCTTCTTCTTTCTTATAAACGCCCAACGGATGTGAAAATGCAAGGGGGTGGGTATTTATTAAGAATGAAAAAATGTCAGAAATCTATCAAAGTCAAATCCTCATATCATGCCTACAACACTCGCCTAGCTCAATGATGATTGTTTGCAAAATCTCATAGCCGCTCCCGCCCACGAAGCTTTGTATATCACATGTCAGACTTAATGCAATACTATATTACTTTTATGACAACTGTCTGTCACTATGTCTAGTGTCAAGGAGTGAATAAGTACCAAGCTATAGGAAGAGAAAAATATTGTCAGAGAGTATGAAGTGCCTAACAGGATGCTGTACTGTATGCTCCCAGGGAGTTGAGAAGGACTGAATGAAATGGCCTGCTGGGGATATATAGATGCCTCCAAGACTTATGTGTTAGCTCCCCAATACTTTTAAATATTATATACAAATGATTATACCCGTCCTTTGAAAACTGCTTGAATATAAAATACGCCGATGACACTGCTATTTTGGGCCTTTTTGACAATGCTAAGTCAGAAGAGAATTACTTAAACCAAATTTTTAAGAAAAACTCTTTAGAATTGAATGTATAAAAAATAAAGGAACAAATATTTGACAAGGAAAACAATGGCCCAAAAATAATGTGGAAATAAATGGAAATAAAGTAGAAATTGTCAAAGTTTTTAAATATCTCGGATTTACCGTTGACAGTTCTTTTAATTTCAAAATTTATGTTGAAACAGTAGAGAAAAAGTTGAGTGAAAGAATTCACACCCTAAGAAAATTGAGAACCTTTGACATAAGTAAAAATAATGACACGAGTCTATAATTCCCTTTTTGGTCCGCATATTTACCTTTAGTATGGTGATGTGGTACAGTAAGGGCATTTATTGGGAAAGAATATGGTGATTTGATCTCTTTATTCAATATAGCAAAAACACAAATACAGTGAAGAAAGATATCAAATTGATGGAGAAAATAAAAATTCAGACATCTTGTAGATCTCATAAAGTTATACTAAATTAGCCAAAAATAAAAAAGTTTCGAGTTAGAACGATATGTCATGCAAGTGACAATATACTCTCTTCTGAATGATCATCTTGTCTGGAGTTGTAGATCATAAAACCAATCAGAGAGAAGAATTGAAAGTTGAAGCCTCAAGGAGCATCAGAGTTTTGGGAGACCATGCAATAGACCTGTGAACATAGATTAAGGGCAGAACTTCACCTAGGAATATGTCGATATTTTACAAACTTCAAGACAAGAAAATCATATTAAGTATGCAAGAGTTAGGTGGAGCCAAACTTGCTCATGAAAAGATATCTAAACATTAATGAGTTAAAGTTGATTATACATTTTGACCTTTGCATTGTTCTTTAGATTGTTTACAATTGTTTAATTGTTTTTAACGACAGCCAATCACAAGCTACCTGCCAAATTATCTGAATGAAAAAGCCAGGAGCTGAGAAGAAGAAAGAAGCCGATGTCAAAGCGTGGGCTCAAGTAGAACACCAGCTTGTTGAGGCCATCCACAAAGCTGCCTTGTCTTGTGTTAATAAAGGCTTGCTGTCCAAGGAAAGGGCTCATTTTTACATAATGTCAGGTAAGCAAGCTCCCTCAAGACCTTAACAGACTATAGAGCCAGAACTTAGCCTGGTTTCTATAGCCTGTTTTTCTCACCTCGTATTTGATGCATCATCGAAAGTCTCGGTAGGCCATCCAGTTTTGTTAATCTTTGCTTGCCTGTATGATATGGCTTTACACCGTAAGAGTCGTGGTATTCAGTTGTTTAGCCAGGGAAGTGGGGTAACATTTTTTCCTTTCCTTGCCTCTGATGATTTGGGTATGTAAGTAGTTCCAGAGTTCTTCAGTCGTAGCATTTTCTGTATATTTCTTCATTACTATCGTTGACATCCTGGTAATATCATGCTTCAATGAGGTCCAATCAGCCTTTCTATATTGGTAGAATATTATGGGTGCTTGTTTTAAGTAGATATGTTGCATCTTGATGTTTATGACAACAGCTTCATGATCCAATATGCCTGAAACTGATATGGATAACTTGACTAAGGAAGCAGGAATCATGTGAGTGTTCTTGTTGATATGGAAGATAGTCATATCACCTACCCCTGTGGAGGCATAGGATGTACATTGCATCCAGTTGTCTCATATTATTTTGCAAATGTATTGTCAGACTGCACTCCAGATTTAGTTGGAATTGAATTGACACTGTTATTAGCTAGATGATTTTTTTTGTATGAACTGATGGGTGTAGGTAAGCTGAGTCCAACATTGTGTTCCATAGAAAGACCCTACACATGCCTTTCTCTGTTTGACCCAACTGTAAATAAGTACCATGATCAGCAATGAAGTAAATCCTTTCACTAACTTATGTCATTTCAAGAAGTGAAGTATTGCCAGCTATAGAGGACATGGCTAAGCTCTGGCTCTATGGGCATATAATATCATTGAAGGAAACTTAATGGATGTCACTGGTTTGCCTAAAATTTTAAATGACCAGAAAGGATCCAAACAGAAGAAAGATCCGGAGAAATATTTCATATAATAATGTGCTGTCTTACCTACTGAAAGAGGAATCAGGAGAAAGCTTCCATATAAGAATGTGCTATCTTACCTACTGAAAGAAGAATCAGGAAAAGGCTTTCATATAAGAATGTGCTGTCTTTCCTACTGAAAGAGGAATAGAGAAAGCTTCCATATAAGAATGTGCTGTCTTACCTACTGAAAGAGGAATCAGGAGAAAAGCTTCCATATAAGAATATGCTGTCTTACATACTCAGAGATGAATACGGAGAAATTTTTCATGTACTGTCTTTCCTACTGAGAAATGAATCAGGAGAAAACTTTCAAATAAGAATGTGTTGTCTTACCTTCTGAGAGATGAAGTAGGAGAAAGCTTTCATATAGGAATGTGCTGTAATACCTACTGAAAGAGAATCAGGAAAAAGCTTTCATATAAAAATGTGCTGTCTTACCTACTGAAAGAGGAATCAGGAAAAGGCTTTCATATAAGAATGTGCTGTCTTTCCTGTTGAAAGAGGAATCAGGAAAAGGCTTTCATATAAGAATGTGCTGTCTTTTCTACTGAAAGAGGAATCTGGAAAAGGCTTTCATATACGAATGTGCTGTTTTACCTACTGAGAGATGAAGCAGGAGATAATATAAGAATGTGCTGTCTTTCCTACATAGAGATGAATCAGGAGAACAGAAACTTTCACACAAGAATGTGCTGTATATCCTGCTGAGTGATGAATCAGGAGAAAGTTTTCATATAAGAATGTGCTGTCTTACCTACTGAGAGATGAATCAGGAAAAAGCTTTCACATAAGAATGTGCTGCCTCTCCTAGTGAGAGATAAATCAGAAGAAAGCTTTCACTTTCATATGAGAACGTGTTGTCTTTCTAGCGAGATGAATCAGGAAAAAAGCTTTCATATAAGAATGTGCTGTCTTACCTACTGAGAGATGAATCAGGGAAAAAGCTTTCATATAAGAATGGGCTGTCTTAACTACTGAGAGATGAAGCAGGAAAAAGCTTTCATATACAAATGTGCCATCTTACCTACCGAGAGATGAATCAGGAGAATTTTATCATACAAGACATGTGATTAAAGATGGATCTGTTGACTTTTTGCAGACTAAGCATAGTTTTAAATAGGTTATAACTGTTTTGTCTAAACAAAAGAATGAAATCATAGTGCTGGAATCACATAATACATTTCATAATAACATGACAAAAAGAGACATGTTCAGTTTGTTCTTTTATTAAAAATATATAGATAGGAACAGTTGTGAAGCTGATGTGTAAGTGTTTCTTATATCAATCCAAATTCTAGAAATATTTTCAGATATGTAACAATGAACATATCTGTTTTAAATATGTTAAAAAGCAAATGTTTTTGCTAATTCTAATATGTCAATCCTATGCATATTGGGCGATTGTCTTTTGACTATATGATAAAACAAAAATAAAAAATGTGACAAGATTTTTATTCCTCAGAACAATATTTGATAAAAGATAATAAAGGATTTTATCATGTTTAAGAATTCCAGTCAGGAATTTTATGTGTTTGAAAATTAAGTGTTTTATTTTTGCTTTCTTAAAATATTTTGGCTACAGGTCACATATCAGGCGGAGGGGAAAATGAAAATGCAACAGAAGAAACCTTTTTGTTATACCACTTTACCTATTAGCCACTATTTTGAATTTACAAGATCTCTTTTTTTCTTATGTGTCCACTGTTGTTTTAAAATTCGACTTAAGAGATAAATGATCCAGTACCATCATTTATCAACGACACTGTATGTTTATTTTTCATTCCAGTTACTGAACATGAAGCCAGAAATGGAGTTGCTCCCGGCAAACACGCTTTGGTATTTTTGAGAGAACTGCAAGGCTTGGATGGAGATCATTTGAATGATGAGATGGCCAATAGACATAAAGAAATCATTTCTCATGAGGGCAAAGTATGTTGAGTTTGAAAAATGAATTCGATTTTATTATTATTATTATTATTCAATACTTATTCAAGCACTAAATCTGAGCAGATCTTGGAGTATAAAGGAAGCGCTGTCAAATCTGAGTTTGTTATATCCATATATTTGCTTAGTATCCATTTCTTTATCTCAATTATATTTCTCTCTCTTTGAGACTTTATTCCTTTCTCTGACTCTGTCTTTGTAACTTAAAGATTTGTGGAAAAGTCATCAATCGGTTTTTTGTCTCCTGAACAGTTTACGAATTCTGACTTAGATTGTTAGAATTCTGCAGCAAAGATATACTTATGCTTGTTACAGACTATTATGCTTTTACATCAATCAGGGAAGGGAGAAGTTGAAAATGTTTTAATAATATTCTGTTTTTGTGCTTGACTAACAGGCTTATATGTAACTCTCTAACAAGAATCATTGCACCTGTTGAAATTATGCGTTGTCTCTATTTCAATGTCATGATAAAGTTTTTCAGCTTTTCTTTACGTTCTTCACAGACTGAAATAGACAAAGAAACTGAGAGACATCTCAAGTCGTTGAAAGATTATCTTTCAAATACTCTTGATGCCAGCTATGTCCAAAAATATTTGGTTCCGTGGAAAGCAGGGGGCCTCAAACCTGGCTCAGTAGACAGCCATGGACAGTATATTTCTAAATTTTGTTCTGAATTCATCTCTGGAGTTAAAATTTAATTGACTTGGACATTCAGACCAGCTCATCTCTAATTCGTGAGAAAGAGTATTACTCTCCTTATGCTGAAAGTCTTCATCATGCGCACTTTTGTGAAATGAAATGCAAGTCATTTTGTGGCCAGAAAGATACCCTACAGAAAATCAAATCTTATATTCTTGATTCGTCGAATCGGAAACCGTGCGTGATCTCGCCAAATCAGGCGCAGGCAAGACTTCCATAATGGCAATGGCCATGAAAAATCTGAATTCTTGGCTGCCAGATAAATCTAGAGCCATCATACGGTTCCTGGGCACCTCTCCCAACTCCACAAATATATACAGCGTTCTCTTCAGCATTTGTGGACAACTAGCTGACATAACAGATGCCATCTTAGAACCTCAGGGATACAAAACAATGAAAAACCTACAGCACTACCTACCAAGGTTTCTCAGGTCAGTATGCAGTACTCTGAAAATGCCCGTCATTATTTTCTTAGATTCCATTGACCAGCTGGAGCCAGTTAATGATGCCTACACAGCCAAATGGCTACCACAAACTTTGCCCAACAATCTAAAGATCGTCATTTCAACTCTACCAAAAGAACATGGAATTTTGAAAAATCTGCAGACAGTTATTTCTGAGCCAGGAAACTTTTTAGAGGTACCTATCTTGTCTGATGACACAAGCCATGAAATTGTCAAGAATTATTTTGCCATGAAAAACCGTTGCATTACTGAGAATCAGATGACGTTACTATTGAAAACATTCAAAGAAGCTGCTAGCCCTCTTTATCTCAAGTTATTGATGGATCAAGCCATCACCTGGAAGTCCTATGATGAGATGTCATCAATTCATCTGCCGGTGTCAGTGAAAAGTGCAATTAATATATTATTTGAACAGCTGGAAGTCAAATTTGGTGCAAAGATTGTTCAAGCAGCCCTCGGCATGATTACAGTTGGTCTCAACGGACTCAGTGAGATTGAGCTAGAAGATGCAATTTCCTGTGTCGATGATGCTCTTATAGAAATCTACAAATATCATGACCCACCTGTGCCGGGAATGATTCGTGTTCCCCCAGTGCTGTGGGCCAGAATTCGCTAT
>JAXRKP010000333.1:257500-265000 GCA_037039925.1 Doris montereyensis | reverse complement strand
CGTGATGATTTCCATGATTTTGTATTAGGCCTTATTTAGTACTAGTACCCAGAAAGGTGTGAATTTTGTTTAAAGCTGGACGTGATGATTTCCATGATTTTGTATTAGGCCTTATTTAGTCCTAGTACCCAGAAAGGTGTGAATTTTGCACTCATGTTTTAGGCCTTATTTAGTCCTAATACCCAGACAGGTGATTTTGCACTCATGTTTGTGACACAACACGTTTCCTTGGCTGGTATCCTCTCCTCCATGGTCATCTGAATCCATATACAGATTTATGATTGGTCAGATTGCCGGAAGACTTGCTCCTGTCTCAGGGAAATTTAAAAGATCAAAGACGCCGTTATATTTGCAACTGTTCATGAAGATTTTGTGGGTGGATTTACTTTTGAATGATTACCTTCTTTTCCTTTTCCACTTTCCCATCTGTTATGTTGACACCCATCTTAACAACCCCTCTCACTTAAGGGCTTATGTCAGTGAATCAACAATGTGTGATACACACATACCCACTCAAACACACGCACAAGCCTCACTTTCGGATTTTCCACATCTGACCGGCTAATCTCTAAATTGCTGGAACTGGCTTGCACTTCAGAAAGCATCATTCCTTCATCTGTCTGTCGGTCTGTCTGTCTCTATGACGTTGTGCCAAGTAGGGTCCTACAACTTACAAGTCTTCATCTGTCTGTATGTCTGTCTGTCTGTCTATATGACGTCGTGCCAATCAGGGTCCTGCAACTTACAAGTCTTCATCTGTCTGTCGGTCTGTCTGTCTCTATGACGTTGTGCCAAGCAGGGTTCTACAACTTACAAATCTTTATCTGTATGTCTGTCTGTCTGTCTGTCTCTATGATGTCGTGCCAAGCAGGGTCCTACATCTTACAAATCTTTTTCTCTGTCTGTCTGTCTGTCTCTATGATGTCGTGCCAAGCAGGGTCCTACATCTTACAAGTCTTCATCATTTGTTTCCTTTTATCCCCACTTACGTTTTACTCGACTTGATATGTCCAGTCTTGTTGGAGATATCAGGTGTCAATTGTTTGTATTTTCTTTGATATATAACAAACACGCATTTTCTTACATGTGTTAACATACTATACATACTTTAATTAATCAAATTAGTTTTATCGTTACTGCCATATTTTTTTGTCTGCGAGACCTCGATACATGTACCTATGTTTTATTTTTATTTTTTTCTGTATTCAAGAATATGGTCTGAAAAATTACATGAAAGTAAATCATGATGATATTAATTTGTGATAACATGATATTACATTTTGGTTTACTATATTACAGGACAACTATCTTGATCATTAAAAAATGAATGTCAGGAACAATTTACATTGCTCTTCTTGTTCTGCTTTCATTCATGTACGTGAAATATTTCCTCATAACATTTATATAAAAGTAACAAACTAGCCTTCATGATAACTCTTGTATTTATCTCTTTCTATCTAAACAACATCCCTCTAGAGTGTAGCCTTCAGGATAACCTTATTACATGCATTATCTCTTTCTATCTAAACATCATCCCTCCAGAGTGTAGCCTTCATGATAACCCTTATGTATTTTATTTATTTCTATCTAAACATCATCCCACTAGAGTATAGCCTTCTTGATAATCCTTATGTATTTTATCTCTCTCTATCTAAACATCATCCTCTTCCAGGTGTAGCCTTTTTTTATAGCCCTTATGTATTTTATCTCCTTCTATCTAAACATCATTCCTCTAGAGTGAAGCCTTCATGATAGCCCTTTTTACATGCATTTATATCTTTCTATCGAAACATTATCCCTCTAGAATGTAGCCTTTATGATAGCCCTTATGTATATTTATTTTATCTCTTTCTATCTAAATATCATCCCTCTAGAGTGTAGTCTTCATGATAGTCCTTATGTATTTTATCTTTTTCTATCTAAACAACATCTTCCCTCTGGAATGTAGACCATGATAGTCCTTATGCATTGATCTCTTTCTACCTAAGCATTTTCTATTGGCATTGTCATTATCCACTGTTGTGTGTGTGTGTGTGAGAGAGAGAGAGAGAGAGAGAGAGAGAGAGAGAGAGAGAGAGAGAGAGAGAGAGAGAGAGAGAGAGAGAGAGAGAGAGAGAGAGAGAGAGAGAGAGAGAGTTGTTTCTTATATATCATAATATATGTTATCATCAGCATGGTTGTTATTATTCTATGTAATTTGTTTTATATCATATTATTTTTAAATTAATCATTTTGACAGTGAGAGTTGATGGAAATGCAAACCAAGTAAGTCCACTTGGATGTTTTGAGAAAATCAAAGAAAAGATGTTGCTGTTTAATCTATCTTCACAGACAGGCACAGTTTGCAAGTGTCAAAACTAGACCCAATAAGGATGTACACGGTTGTTTACATGGTATTAGATGGGTTTCTATTGGTTCTTGTGCCACAGAATCTAGCTAGACAAAGCTTAGGGACTTCCTAATGTTAAAAGAAAAAACAAGATGCTACTATTTATGTATACCTGGTTTTGCGAGTTTCGCTGTCGATTTGTTTATGAAATGTTATGAAATTGTGACTAAAAAATTTTCCAGAAAGACTATAAAGATTCTCTTATCTTATCTTCCCTCTGGAAGGAAGCCTTCATGATAGCCCTTATGTATGTTATCTCTCTGTATCCAAACAACATCTTCCCTATGGAAAGGAAACATTCATGATAAGCGTTATGTATTTTACCTCTTTCTATCTAAACACCATCTTCAACCTTTCAGTCTGGAAGGAAACCTTCATTATAGCCCTTATGTATTTTATCAACATTCATCTTCCTCTGGAAGGAAGCCTTCACAATTTATCTTTTTCTACCTAGCCAGCATCTTCCCTCTGGAATACAGCCTTCGTGATAATTGACAGCCTTATGTATTTTATCTCTGTCTATCTAAACATCATCTTCCCTCTGGAAGGTATCCTTTGTGATAGCCCGTATTTATTTTTTCTCTTTTCTATCTAAACATCTTCCTCTGGAATGTAACCTTCATGATAGCCCATATGTATTTTTTCTCTTTCTATCTAAACATAATGTTTCCTCTGGAATGTAGCCTTTATGATAGCCCGTATGTATTTCTCTCTTTCTATCTAAGCTTCATCTTCCCTCTGGAATGTGTAGCCTTTATGATAGCCTGTATATATTTTCTCTTTCCATCTAAAACATCATCTCCCTCTGAAGTCTTGTGTAGACTTTATGATAGCTTTTATGTATTTATTTATTTCTATTTAGACGGTATCTTCACTCTGAAGTGTAGCCTTCATGATAGCCCTAATGAATTTATCTCTTTCTATCTAGCCAACATCTTCACTCTAGAGTGTAGCCTTAATGATAGCCCTGATGTATTTATCTCTTTCTATCTAGCCAACATCTTCCTCTGGAATGTAGCCCTCATGGTACCTCTCTATCTATTTATTTATTTCTATCTAGCCATATCTTCCCTCAGGAATGTAGCCTTCATAATATGCATTTTACTTAATCTATCTAAATATCATCCTTCCTCTGAAGTGTAGTATAGCCTTCATGATATCCTGTATATATTTATCTTTTTCTATCTGGCCAACATCTTCCCTCTGGACTGCAGCCTTCATGATAGCCCTCATGTATTTATCTCTTTCTATTTAGACGGTATCTGATTTTCCTTCTGAAATGTAGCCTTCATGCTCCTGACATGTATTTATCTCTTTCTATTGAGACGGTATCTGTTTTTCCTTCTGGAATGTAGCCTTCATAATAGCCCTTATGTATCTATCTCTTTCTATCTAAACAACATCTTCCTTCTGGAATGTAGCTTTCATAATAGCCTAATGTATTTATATATTTCTAGCTAAACAACACAATCGCCACTCTGAAACGTAATCTTCATAACAGCCCTTATGTATCTATCTCTTTCTATTGAGACGTTATCTGTTTTTCCTTTGGTAATGTAAGCCTTCATAATAGCCCTTATGTACTTATCTTTTTCTATCTCAACAACATTTTCCCTCTGGAATGTAGCCTTTATGATATCTCATATGTATTTAGCTCTTTCTATCTAAAGAACATTTTCTCTCTGGAATGTAGCCTTCATGATAGCCCGTATGTATATATATATTTCTATCTAAAGAACATCTTCCCTCTGAACTGTAGCCTTCATGATAGCTCATATGTATTTAGCTCTTTCTATCCAAACAACATCTTCCCTCTGGAATGTAGCCTTCATTATAGCCCTTATGTATTTTATCACTTTCTATCCAAAAACAACATTTTCCTCTGGAATGTAGCCTTCATGATAGCCTGTATGTATTTATCTCTTTCTATCTAAACAAACATCTTCCTCTGGAATGTAGCTTTCATAATATCCCATATGTATTTATCTTTTTCTATCTAAACAACATCTTTCTCTCTGGATTGTAGCCTTCATAAGAACCCTGATGTATTTATCTCTTTCCATCTAAATAACATCTTCCTCTGGAAAGGAGCATTCATAATAGCCCTATATATTTATCTATTTCTATAAACAACATTTCTCTATGGAATGTAGCCTTCATGATAGCTTGTATGTATCTATCTCTTTCTATCTAAACAACATTTTTTCCTCTGGAATGTACCCTTCATGATATGTAGCCTTCATGATGGCCCGTATGTATTTATCTCTTTCTATCTAAACAAATTTTCCCTCTAGAATGTAGCCTATATGACAGCCTGTATATATTTATTTATTTCTATCTGGGTAAATCTTACCTCTGGAATGTAATCAAATCAAGGCCTGAATTATCTTTTTCTATGTGGAACAACATTCTCCATCTGGAATGTAGCCTTCATGATAGCTCTTATATACTTATACATTTCTATCTAAACAACGTCTTCCCTCTGGAATATGGCTTTCATGACAGCTTGTATGTATTTATCTTTCTATCTAATTTTCAATTTCAATTTCAATCATCTTTATTGATCCTTTAAAAAGGAAATTATACTTGTGTTATCACAATTTCCGTTTGAAAATAAAAGAATACATCACTGCATTATAATTATTAAACATCATCTTCCCTCCGAAATGTAGCCTTCATTATAGCCCTTATATATTTATTTATTTCTATTTATACAACATCTTCCCTCTGGAATGAAGCCTGCAGAAAGCTCATATGTATTTATCTCTTTCTATCTAAACAAGGTATATCTAGATGATATTTGATTTTCCTTCTGAAATGTAGCCTTTATGATCCCGTATGTATTATCTCTTTCTATCTAGACCGTATCTGATTTTCCGTCTGGTATTTGGAATGTAGCTTCATGATCCTGTATGTATTTATCTCTTTCTATCTAGACGGTATCTGATTTTCGCTCTAGAATGTAGCCTTCATGAGTTGGTCGCAGCTTCATGTAGATGAAGACAATCGCGACTGTGTGAGTGAAATGGAAAGACAGATGGACATAGATCTACCTGGCCACACATCAGAGTGATGTACTGATTTTGCGGTATCATTTAAGTTCCTTATATTTTTGCGATAAACATATGATTCAAAGAAAAGAAAAGGAAGATAGAGCAAACTGCTTGCTGAATGCAGTTGTGACAAATTCACACGCCAGTGAATGTAATATACCTTAACAAGAGATGCCGCCACGGCTGGTGTCAAAGCTCTGTTAAGATAACAACACAGGAACTACGGACATAATATGCTTGAGTGACATCCTACTCGCAGAGACAGCGGGGACATCTGGATGTCCACCTCGTCTCTTCCCACAGAAAACCCTCCGACTTATCTATTCCTAAACCTGCCCTTTTCTCGAGGAATAGATTGTATTTTGATAGCGTTAAGTAGACAAAGACAAAACAAAACAAAATCTTGGGTCAGCGTGTGCGTTGGGGGCCGGGGTGTCTGTGTGATGGTGTATGCGTGTGTGCGTGGTGCTTGCGCATTTACAGGTTATTGAACCAGATCGTTCTGCATGAGCCAATCAACGTGTTTCCTATTTATTTTCTCTTTCAGTCTGCAAGCCTGACTTGGGAAAGATTAATGTACCGAGAGCCTATACTTACATCCTGTTTAAGTGTGATCGTTTCCTGAAAGCTATAAATAATGTGAGCTACGTAGACATCCAACATCCAAGTGTCTACGCAGTCTGTGTTTAGAGTTAGAGGACATCCAAAAGCTCAATTCATAATCGCGTCACCCAAAAGTAGAGGAAGGGGTGGGATAAGCATTGATTACTACAACTATTTCTCTTTGGGCTTCTGGTCAGATTTTTTAAATTGTTGGTTTCTACCACGCATTAATACTAGTGGATCCAGCCACATAGGCAATAGGCCTATTTGTTCTCCCTTTTTATTTTTTTTACTTACTAATTACTGTGTATTTAGGCGATAGCTCTTACTTGTGATGGAATGTGCTGGGTTAGAATTTGCTATTGAAACTTATTTTACTATTCAGTGACAGTAGATCTAGTACTACATGTGGTAGTTTGAGAAATACAAAGATATATTTGTGTGAGCTTCTTTTTGTGTGTGTGTGGGGATGATTACAGAATGATTTGTCTGTTTTTGTGTTGTCGTGTGTTTTTTGTTTGTTTGTTATTTTTGTACATGAAGTTGGATATTTTTGTTTGTATGTTTTTTAATTTGTTTTTTTTTGTAGATTTGTTTTTGTTACTTTATTCTGTGTCAGTATATTGGCTGGATTTCGATTTCAAACAATGTGCTTACAGTGGTAACGTTGTCTTGTAGGTTTGGTTTGGGAGAATTTGGGGGGGGGGGATAGATCTAGTTTATAAGTTTTGTTCCCTGCAGCTGTACATATGTCTTCACTTCGTCAATTATTTTAGCTTGCGTCTCAATTGAACACCGGTATAATTAATGTCGAAATAAAAACATTATCATTACGTAGATCTACCAGAACTGAGAAAAGTTAAGTCTGGCAATACTATGTGGGTCCATTGCATGTGAAAAAGCTACTCCTGCAGTTAATTGTAGTACAATGCAGTAGGTAAGTAGGGAGGCCTCACAACACACGACACATTACACATCCATCTGGGTTCCATTATCCCATAATTACGTAGAGTGCAAAAGAGACAAAATTGCAGATGCCGGCACGGCCTGGTGTCAAAGCTCTGTTAAGATAACTACACAGGAACTACTGACATAATATCTTGAATGACATCTATTGCCAGAGACAACAGGGACATCTGGATGTCCACTCGTCTCTTCCCACAGAAAACCTAGGTTCCGACTTATCAGTTAGTTTTCAAACCTTCACTTTCTCGAGGAATCTATCGTGTTTTGATAGCATTATGTCAGACAAAGACAAAACAAACAAAATCTTTGATGTGCAAAACAAGTGCGAACAGATTGACAACTGTCACAAACCATTCACGGTTGCTCCTACAAAAATGGCACACTTCACACAAACGGCGACCAGACGATAAAAACACACACACACGCCATCACTCTAATCACACACAAACACACACACACACACCCACACATATGCACATTAACAGAAAG
>JAXRKP010000333.1:240000-252500 GCA_037039925.1 Doris montereyensis | reverse complement strand
GGCGGGGGTTAACATTGAGGTGGTTTACTGTAACCATGTAACACATCGTCATTATTCACATTTGGAACCCGTCAAAATGTGGTTTGTTTCATTTGATTTACCCACATCCACGACTAAGGTGATATCGGGTTTTTTTGGCAGGATTTTGTAATTTTGCCCCAACTGCCTTGCAAACAGTTAAGGGATCTTTAATGTGCACTGAGTGTGTGATCTCCACATGGGGCCTTTTTTTATCGTCCGTCTCCGAAGGGATTAGGCGTCGATCCACAAAGGGGTAGATATTAATCGGAAGAAGAAAAAACTCGAGATAATTTTGTAACATTCGGCGAGACTTGAACCCACGACCTTCGTGTCGAGAGACCTAAACCTTGCCTCTGGACTACCGATTCGCCCGCCAAAATGTGGCACTGCACGAGATTAAGCGAGTTGAAAGGTCAACTGTCCGGGAAATGTCCACTGGCTCATCAACACCACACGAAAGAGGAGTCATTATGCTGAGTCCACATGGCAATTTTACTTTCAGCGGACAGGGCGCACGCCCGTTCTGGTAGAGTTCTTGGTTTATTGAGTTCGAGCCTTCACTTTCACCTTGATGATATCATTGATATCCCAAATATTATGCTTGATGGGGTTGAGATTAGGACTCAGTGCTAGCCATGGTTGAAGTGTATTGACGTTTATGTATGTCTATTGTACGAAATGTCATGTGAGCTGTCAAAGAGCAATCACAGGTACTTGGGATGCTCTTCCACAGGCCCAAATTTAAAAAATTCTTCGTTCTGTGCGATGTCAGCACACTGCAGTAATCCAAGCAAGAGGTGGATATACACAATATTGAATCTCAGACTCTTGAAATTGTACCTACTTGAATAAATCATAAAAGTTTTTGCCAACAATGTGTACGTCTTCTTTATTTATCAATTCAAATTTTGCACATGAGTCATTTCCCACCAAATCAATTTTTCATATCCCTTAAAATGGGTATTTTTATTTGATTTGATATACCCACATCCACAACTAAGGTGATCTCGGGGATTTTGGTAGGACTTTTAATTTTGCCCGAACTGCCCTGTAAATAGCCAAAGGATCTTTAACGTGCACATAGTGTTGTGATATGCACACGGGACGTCCGTTTTATCATCCGTCTCCGATGGGACTAGGTGCCGATCCACCTACCTGGACCAGGGGGAGGGGAGGGGGTAGATTTTGCTCGAAAAAAAACTCGAGAAATGTTTTCAACACTTGGCGGAGCTCGAACCCCACTACCTCTAGGTTGAGGCCCACACCTTGCCTCTTCCCTCTTAACATGGGTAAATAAAAATTAAAAAATTAATCAAGTTTGTAGTTGTTGATTTCTTTTGCAAATGAGTATATATATCTAGATCTAATTATATCTACAGAGTTGATTTCTATCTGAAGCATAATAATATGTAGGCCTTCACTACCGAATGCCAAGACGCGAATCATGACTTTTCCCAAGTCGTCAAATCACAACACTGACCACACTGTTCTCTTACCGGTAAGCTTTGTTTTATGCTTATTTCTTTTTTCTATGGGTTTTCATGGGTTTTGTTCTTGTTTTCTTTTCTATTTTTCTTCTTCTTTTTTTTTTTTGCTTGCTGTCTTTGGTCTGTTAGTTATGTTTTTGTGGATTTTGTTGTGTTGTGATTTGTGTTCTTGTCTTATGGTTTTTGTTGGGATGATTTTTCGGGGAGGGGCGGTGGGGGGGACTTGTTGTGGTTCGGTTTGTTGCTAGATCTAATTGATTTAGTTATTACTATTATTTCATCCATCATTATTTTGTGGGAAGGAAAGATTGGGGTGGTGGGGGGGGGGGGGTCGGCTTGTCCTTGACATTGATGGTATTTTTAAAAGGCGAGGATTGGGCGTTATTTGGCGGGGGGGGGGGGATGGAGGGTGAGGTAGAGTTTTCTTATTTGCCTTTTATCACTTGACGGGATTTTTTAGGTTCTCAGGCGTGTGCTGAACGTGTAATTTCACGATATTAAATTCAGGTTTGAGCCTTCACTGTTACCGTAATAAACAATTACACTTGCCACATACGCCTACTGTACTATAATAAAAAGAGAAAAAATCATCATTAAAGGGCGTTTTTACTACTACTACTACTACTACTACTACTACTACTACTACTACTACTACTACTACTACTACTGCTGCTACTACTACTACTGCTGCTACTACTACTAGCTACTACTGCTACTACTACTGCTGCTACTCCTACTACTACTAGTACTAGTTAAGATCGTCCCAGCTTTAAGAGTGTTCCTGTGGTAAGCAGGCCTTGTATAAGTGGTTTCAACTGTAGCAGGCTGAGATAGTTGTTGCTTGTTTTCCACGTTAAAGTTCAAATCTGTTCTGTCGTTAGAAAAAACAACAATTCACACTGTGAACAGTCAGTGTGAAGTATAATATGTATTTCGTATGCACGTTCACCTTGTCAAAAGTGTATGTACTTTGTATACGCATTCACCCTGTCGGTGTAAAATATATATATTTTGTATGCGCGTTCACCCTGTCGGTGTAAAATATATGTACTTTGTATGCGCGTTCACCTTGTCGGTGTAAAATATATGTATTTTGTATGCGCGTTCACCCTGTCGGTTTAAAATATATGTATTTTGTATGCGCGTTCACCCTGTCGGTGTAAAATATATGTACTTTGTATGCGTGTTCACCCTGTCGGTATAAAATATATGTATTTTGTATGCGCGTTCACCCTGTCTGTGTAAAATATATGTATTTTGTATGCGCGTTCACCATGTCGGTGTAAAATATATGTATATTGTATGCACGTTCTCACTGTCAGTGTAAAGTGCATGTATTTTGTATGCATCTTCACCCTGGCAGTGTAAAGTATATATTTTGTATGCATGTTTACCCTGTCAGTGTAAAGTATATATATTCTGTATGCACGTTCACCTTGTCAATGTAAAGTATAATATTATGTATTTTGTATGCACGTTCACCTTGTCAGAGTAAAGTATAATATTAGTTTGTATGCACGTTCACCCTGTCAGTGTAAAGTATACGTATTTTGTAGTCACGTTCACCCTGTCACTGTAAAGTATAATATGTATTTGGTATGCACGTTCACCTTGTCATTGTAAAGAATAGGTATTTTGTATGCACGTTCACCTTGTCAGTGTAAAGTATAATATGTATTTTGTATGCACGTTCACTTTGTCAGTGTTAAGTGTAATATGTAGTTTGTATGCATGTTCACTATGTCAGTGGAAAGTATGTCTTTTGTATGTGCGTTCCCTTGTCGGTGTAAAATAGTTTGTGCATACACGTTCACCCTGTCAGTGTAAAGTATATGTATTTTGTATTCACGTTCACCTTGTCAGTGTAAAGTATATGTATTTTGTATTTACGTTCACCCTGTCAATGTAAAGTATATTTATTTTGTATACATGTTCGCCTTGTTAGTGTAAAGTATATGTATCTTGTATGCACGTTCACCCTATCCGTCTGAAGTATATGTTTTTTTGTATGCACGTTCAAGCTGTCAGTGTAAAGTATATGTATTTTGTATGCACGTTCACCCTGTCAGTGTAAAGTATATGTATTTTGTATGCACGTCCACCCTGTCAGTGTAAAGTATAATACGTATTTTGTATGCACGTTCACCTTGTCAGTGTAAAGTATATGTATTTTGTATGCACGTTCACCTGGTCAGTGTAAAGTATAATACGTATTTTGTATGCACGTTCACCCTGTCAGTGTAAAGTATATGTATTTTGTATGCACGTTTACACTGTCAGTGTAAAGTATATGTATTTTGTATGGACGTTTACACTGTCAGTGTTAAGTATATGTATTTTGTATGGACGTTTACACTGTCAGCGTAAAGTATATGTATTTTGTATGGACGTTTACACTGTCAGTGTAAAGTATATGTATTTTGTATGGACGTTTAAACTGTCAGTGTAAAGTATATGTATTTTGTATGGACGTTTACACTGTCAGTTTTAAGTATATGTATTTTGTATGGACGTTTACACTGTCAGTGTAAAGTATATTTTGTATGGACGTTTACACTGTCAGTGTAAAGTATATGTATTTTGTATGGACGTTTACACTATCAGTGTTAAGTATATGTATTTTGTATGGACGTTTACAATGTCAGTGTAAAGTATATGTATTTTGTATGGACGTTTACACTGTCAGTGTAAAGTATATGTATTGTGTATGGACGTTTACACTGTCAGTGTAAAGTATATGTATTTTGTATGGACGTTTACACTGTCAGTGTAAAGTATATGTATTTTGTATGCACGTTCACCTTTTTCAGTGTAAATCATATGTATTGTGTATGCACATTCACACCGTAGTGTCAGCGTGAAGAACATATATTTTGTCTGCACGGTTAGACAAAGTTGAGATGTTTGACAAATGTGTAAACAGTTCCACGATACCGCTGTGTCTGTGTTAGTGTAAGCTTGGAGGTCTAAGTCTAGTTATCTAGTAAAGCATGTTACAGGCAGGCATTGGGAGCCAGGTGTTTCAGCTTCCACTCCTAACCTCAACGTATCAAAAATGTTATCTAGAATTAACCTTTTTTTTTCTTCTATAAATGAAAACCACCCCTGATTCCAAAAGGTTCAAATCGATGAAGACACTTAACCATTCAAAACTACATGCACGCTGACAGTAGGTAATACTCAAGAATTGAGTTGGGCATTCATTATGAGGAAAGAGAAGAAGAAGAAGAAGAAGAAGAAGAAGAAGAAGAAGAAGAAGAAGAAGAAGAAGAAGAAGAAGAAGAAGAAGAAGAAGAAGAAGAAGAAGAAGAAGAAGAAGAAGAAGAAGAAGAAGAAGAAGAAGAAGAAGAAGAAGAAGAAGAAGAAGAAGAAGAAGAAGAAGAAGAAGAAGAAGAAGAAGAAGAAGAAGAAGAAGAAGAAGAAGAAGAAGAAGAAGAAGAAGAAGAAGAAGAAGAAGAAGAAGAAGAAGAAGAAGAAGAAGAAGAAGAAGAAGAAGAAGAAAAAGAAGAAGAAGAAGAAGAAGAAGAAGAAGAAGAAGAAGAAGAAGAAGAAGAAGAAGAAGAAGAAGAAGAACGTTCAGATGTTCAATGTAAATTTATTCACGGTCAACTTTGGACCTGATTTCCATTCATGATTGTCAGTTGACTCAAAACGTCAATGGCAATGAAATCAATCACTCAGGCATTTCCCCAAAACCAGTTATCGTGGTAAACAAGAACAAAAGGAATGTAGGTTTGTGCCGAAATGAGACGTAGTCCTACACACTTCAGACAGCCTTTCTTACCTTCGGGCTGACTGTAATTAGTAGGCCTAAATACAGTTGAGTTTTGGAAACATGGTGATTCCTAGGGAAAGTCTGTTCTGTGTATGTGTGTGTGTGTGTGTGTGTGTGTGTGTACGTATGTGTGTGTAGATGTGTGTATATGGGTTTATGTGTGCGTGTGTGTGTGTATGTGTGTAGGTGTTTGTATATGTGTATGTGTGTGTCGAGCATTGATTTTGCTGCAAAGCGAATATTCAGATAGAAATAATCGAGTCCTTTCTCATTTCCCCACGATTTGAGTATATCACAATTTTCAATTTAAAAGAGTGAGTTGTTTTTTTTTTCTGAAGAGAATCAACTGGCTTTCATTTTTACTTTAAACTTTGATTTTGTTTCGCTATTGAGAAGAAATTTGTTTTAACCTTCATGACCTGTGAAGTGTTATCTTCCTCATCACGATAAAATCAACAGAATTTTACTTTTGTTATTTTACCTAATAGCTCAACTGAGCATTGATCTACCGTTCAGGAGATCCAAGTCCAGTTCCCAGGCCAGGCATTTGTTTTATGGCTCTCCTGTCTACTGAGCAGCGAAATTAATAACTGAGAGCAAGTAAAATCGGCGTGAAAGGCAATCACAAACTAAGATTAAATCTGATGACATACCATGTTTATCCAAAAAGAAATTACATTGTGAATCACATACAGGCTTGTGTTTACAATAAAATATATTTAATCTAAAAAGAGTAACCATTACATTCAATTCATATTTAAAAGAACAATGTAAGACTGTAAAGAAAAGATTCATGATTAAACACTTATACTTCATGTATAATCGTTATGTATTCAATCTAAAAAGAATAAATATTAAATTCAATTCATATCGAAAAGAACAATATAAGACAGTGAAGAAAATATTCATGATGAAGCAATTATAATATACTTCATGTATAATCTTCATGTATTCAATCTATTAAAAAAAGAAGTAATTATTACATTCAATTCATATCTAAAATAATAATGTAAGACATTGAAGGAAGGATTCACGATAAACCATTTATACTTCATGTATAATCTTCATGCATCCAATCAATAAAAACACGTGGCACACACTCAATCAATCATGAACAAAAGGATTGGGACATGCAGTTGAGGAAGTGTTATATTATGCAAAGTCAAACAAAACACACACTTATCATACAGGAAGTCTTCGTTAAATTCATTGAAATGTAATATGGTACATTAATTTCAAAAATAGTGATTTTTTCTTACGTCTATTGTAGGACAATATCCGTTCGCTGTTTACATGTTTATAGATGGATAAACGCCTTTTTTCATTGGCTTATTTCAATTTGGTTGAAACGTGAGTGGGTATTGTCTTTCATTTCGCTACCAAGTTTAATTTTACATAAGGTGTTATGTAATGTCTCAAACAATCACAGCGATTACTTTTTTGAAAATTTTAACACGTTTTTACCTGCGCTCTCCTAGTATATATCAATCTGGTTTTTATCGCTTTACATGACAATGATTACGATGATGATGATGATGATGATGATAATGATGATGATGATGAAGGTGTTCATGATGGCAATGGCAATTAATTGAAATTGGATTGAATTGAATGTATTTTATTGGAGGGCAATTTGTTTTTGTTACAGTGAGTACATGCAACGTAGAATAAGTATAAGCTACATATAGTATGAAACATTTAATTGTACACTGCAAGTAATTCATTAACTTTAACACAATCTATATCTATATTACTCAGTCTCAAAAGGTTCTGGAAATTGGGGTGCCTCACTATTGGAGGCCTATGCCTTTAAAAAAAGTATCACAAATACGCAACAACCTGTTGGAAGGACCCAAAATTGTTCAAAGGGATACATCCCGAAAAGAAATTACCCTCCGGGCTTTTTTGTTTTGGAATTAAACACGATTTAAGAGGAAAAGTACTGAAAATGCGTTTTAAGATTTGTCACATGAGCACCTACACAGACAGGAACCTTGATATAAAAAGAAGAAAAAAGTTCTATCGAGCCTACAACGATTGTCTTTTATAATGAAATAGCAATACAATCATCATATAATGATGGTTTTGTAGTTAAATTGTTAATTCCTACGCTTTATGGGTAAAGAAACGAACGTTCTCAGTCGTAACGTGCTCGGTCAGTGACTCCCATATTTTCTACATCTTCAAATGAGTGGGAAAATACCATTTTCGTGTCTTAATTAAGTTTGATGAAAGTGAGCTACATTTAGACAGGGTCACATTACAAATAGCATCTACGCAAATGTTTGCGCAATCATAAGAATTGTGTGAGCATTATTCTAGATAAATATCGGTCATTTTGGTTACGACTGAAAACATTGTTTTAAAGGTGTGTTTTGCTTTCGAAATTTTTACCGAACTTATAAAAGATTGACCTTTGGCATCCGGTTCCGATTTTCGTTCTTCATTTAACGGTCAGTGGCAGTTGATATGACAAATTTAGTCTCCCTTCTGTCGGTCATCACCGAGCACGGCGTTACTGTTACAACCGACCAAGAACCGTGTTACGACGGAGAAACTATTAATTTTTCTGCACAGAGTGTTCAAGCGCTGCTCCCAGTTCACTAACTTTTCGATAAAAAAATACATCCCAGTACAAGATTTCATTTCTGTGTGTCACACCGACTTCACACAAATAATACTTACTGGCCATGGGTGAGTATATGACCATGTTTGACCGAGTTACGAATAAGTACAATTTATACGCAATCCGGGGGAAATTTAGTAAAGAGGGTCTAATTTAGTCGTGATGTTCATTTCATTGTTGTCAATGGAACACAATCGCCATGATGATATTTTTCTAGTGTCGGTCATGAGTTACTCTCAAGTTCTTTATTCAAACTGAACAATAAAGCTTTCGAGGGATGTAGATATATAGGGGTTTACTTTTGCTACATGAGTCCTTTCTTGGTATCATTATACCATCATTATCATCATCATCTTCTTTTTTTTTCTTCTTCTTCTTCTTCCTCTTCTTCTTCTTCTTCTTCTTCTTCTTCTTCTTCTTCTTCTTCTTCTTCTTCTTCTTCTTCTCACCATCATCATTATTACATTATTTTTATTGTGATTATTATATCCTTTTTATTATTATTATTATTATTTTTATTATTTTATTATTATTATTATTATTATTATTATTATTATTATTATTATTATTATTATTATTATTATTATTATTATTATTATTGTTGTTATTATTATTATTATCATTATTATTATTACTTTTATTATTATTATTATTATTATATTATCATTATTATTGTTATTGTTATTATCATTATTATTGTTGTTATTATCATTATCATCATTATTGTTATTATTATCATTATCATTATTATTATTATTATTATTATTATTAGGTGGTCTTTTAACTAAAACGAAACTTAATCTACATTCTAGATATCTAGATCTAGATCTAAATCTAAAAAACTAAATCTAAATCTAAATCTACATCGAAATAGATCTAACTCTTTTTTTAAATTCCTCATTCTAGATTTTGATAGTAATAGCAGGTTATGTGGTGAAACAGGCAATATCGCACTATACACGGCTTGCAGTGTCTTTAACATGATTTCACGCTACACTATAAGAAAATTAACTCTTTAGTTGCTACTTGGCACTGATATAAATCACAGTTGCTAAGCTTTTTGAGAAAAATCAGTTAAAAACGGGCGGTTCAAAAAAAAAAATCTTAAAGATAAAACCGCTTGACGCATCTTCATGAAATTTACATATAATATGTTAGCGGATAGTCTTACCAACAATTTGGCATGAGATGTTTTTAAAATTATGTCATGTGACCTTGGCGGCCATCTTGGAAAGCTAATTAATATGCAAATTTTGTGTTTTTCTACATTTTGACCCTTATTCCCATCCAAAATGAAATAAAAATTATTTCAATGCTGAAAATTATTGATAAGTGTTTGTAGATAAACTACAAAAACATATGTGCTCTTCATATATTGGTGTTTTCACTTTGTGTTGTCAGTAAAAATATTGAAAAACACAAAAACATGAACAAACAACGAGATGACAAGTATGATTCACTTACACACAGGATTCATCTTTGCCTCTTCATTCAACTCAATATTCTTTAGGCCTGTCATTTTAGTGAAATTCATAAGGCATTCAAAACGATTTTCAGTTTCTTCACCAACTAAAACATACCAAAGCCATTCATTGTCACCACTATCACCAATACCACGCCTCCTTCTGCCACGCCCACCACTAGTTTGTGGCTTTATTTCATCGTCGTCAGAATCAGAACCACGAGAACTCGATCTAGATCTAGATTGGCTCGCCAGTATCAGTATTCGTCGTTGTCGGGGTAAAAATCGTCACCAGAATCAGAATCATGTCTGTTTAAATAAACCAGTAGTAAAACAGGTGTACCAATCTAGGATAAAAAGATTTATCAGTGAAAGACAGATGGATCTGAATGATAGCGCAATAGAAGAAAAGTGGCAGATGTATAAAGAAACACTCCTCATTTGTACTGAAGAGGTCTGTGGTAGTGGAAACAAATTAAAAGAGATAGGAAAAGAACAGCATGGTGGAATGAGAATGTCAAGACTAATATCAAAGAAAAGAAAGATACCTGGAAGAAATACTTGCAAACAAAGAGACCAGAGGAAAGGATAGATTACGTGAATAAAAGAAATATCGCCAAAGATGAAGTTAGGAAAGCAAAACAGGAACAATGGGAAGAATTTGGACACTTCAAGAAAGCTATCAAGGAAATCAAAAATCTTCTGGGGGGGGGGGCAATGAAGAGCATGAGAAAGACCAAAGCATGCCCAATACGATAAGTTAAAGGAGAAATAATGAAAAAAGACAGCGAAATCATGGAAACGTGGAGAAAATATTTTTACCAATAACATAATCACTCCAGAACGTATGAAACAAGGAGTAAAGATCAATTAGTAAGAGTATGAAGTAATCCAGAGGAGGCAGCTGAAGATGTAGATATATCAATGGAAGAAATCCAAACAGCTATAAGAAAAGTGAAATTAGGAAACGCCCCAAGAGCAGATCAAGTTTATCCAGAAATGATTAAAAGCCAAAGGAGAGAGGCAGACAAACTATTGCATGCAATATGCCAACAAGCATGGAAGCCCAAACAGATGCCAGACGACTGGAAAAAGGGAACGGCAGTACCAATACATAAGAAAGGATCAACTATGGAATCCTCAAACTATAGAGGGATATCACTACTTAGCGTTCCAGGAAAAATATATGCCAAGATACTGGAAATGAGACCAAGGAAAAGAGTCGAGGATCAGATTGAAGAACATCAGAGTGGATTTAGACCAAGATGAAATGTACTAGACCACATATTTACAATTAGACGAATAATAGAAACATTCCTTTGAGAGAAACATTGACTTGCACCTGTGTTTTATTGACTTAGAAAAGGCATTTGACACTGTGAGGAGGGACGAACTATGGCATTCCTTAAAATGTGCAGTGAGAGTAGCTGGAAACATATTTGCAGAATTTGATGTAGATATAGGAGTAAGACAGGGTTGTATCCTACGTCCTCTTTTGTTTATCACATTTAAGGATTCAGTCGCAAAGGCACCCTCAAAAATGAAGAAAATTAATTTAGGTATGTGGAAGCTCAAACCAGTAAATGTATCAATGCTTTCATTTGCCAATGATTTAGTTCTGCTTGGAAAATCAGAAAGTGACCTTCAGTCGAATATCAACATTATGAACAATTAATTAAATAAAAGAGGAATGAGAGTAAACGCAAAGAAAACCAAAACAATGCCAGTAACTAAGGAAGCTAAAACACAAAATTTTTAATTGGCCAGGGAGAATTTAAAACAAGTTCAAAGCTACAATTATCCTAGGAGTAATGATTAACTCAGAGGGAAAACTAAGAGAAAAAATCGGCCAGAGAATCAAAAAGGCAAGTGCAATATATAACTATCTAGGAAAGGCATTTGTAGGTAAGTAAGAATTGTCAACAAAAACCAAAATGGCAGTATACAATACAGTTTATTGCCCTACTCTCCTCTATGGCAGTGAAACTTGGACTTTGACAGTAGAGAACACAGTAGAGTACAGGCAGCTGAAATGAAATATCTAAGAAGTGTAGTAAGGAAAACTAAAAGAGACAAAATCAGAAACACAACAAGAGATCAAACCAGATGGCGAGATGGTTTGGGCATGTAAACAGAAAGAATGACAATAGTATAGCTAAATCAGTATACAGTGCTAAAGCCCAAGGTAAAAAACCAAAAGGCATACCTCGGAGAAAGTGGGAAGAAGATATAAAAGGGGCATTGAAACATAGGAATTTAACTTTTTTGGAAGGAAACAGAAACTGTTAGGACAGGGCATCCGGGGGAGAAAGATCATCTCGGGCATCTGAATCCATACGCCGAAAGGTAGAATGAGAACTGATAAAGAAAGAAAGCTTTGCGATTGCTGCCAAAACCCACACTTTTGGGCAGCCCACAAAGCCCGCAAAAATGTGGCCATCGTTTACCCATCCAATCAGATAATGCTCAAATTTGAACCTAAATCTAGCTGAACTCTTTACTTCTTTTTTTCTCAGTAGGTCAATCTCTAGATCTAGTTTACCCTACTCCGAAAATCCTCCCTCTTACTCTTAAATCTAACTATAGATAGATCCAGAAGTACTATAGACCTACTAAATATTTTTTGGCCGAGGTTGGGCTTTGGATTAGAATGATAACCTGCTAATTGAGTGGGGTGTCACCTTTTTTATGCTAACAATTACATCGTCATACTTTACTACAACATGCTCATTGAACGGGGATTCAGCTTGTATATATGTATATACGGACTTTACGACATATGGTTTTCATCCAGTCAGAATAGGCTCTCAAACCGTTGAATATGTAATGCTCAAATTTTAACACTACTTTTGTGTATTACCTGTGCATTTTTTAAGCATATTTTTAATTTGAGAAACAATTTCTTTCTTTAAACACAATTTCTTGCGATTACCGCTAAACCCCACACTTTTCGGTAACCCACAAAGTCCTATGAAAATCCCCCTCTTACTCTTATATTTAGCTCTACATTTAGATCTAGATCTAGAGATAGACCCAGAGCTACTCTATGCCTACTACATATTAGTTGGCCAAGGTCGGGCTCGTATTAGAATGATTACCTGCTCATTGAGTGGGATGTCAACTTTTTAA
>JAXRKP010000333.1:222500-230000 GCA_037039925.1 Doris montereyensis | reverse complement strand
CTTTCACAATCCATTCTCTATTAATACACTATCAATGCGCAATGTCAAGTATTGTGTCCACTTCTTTCCTTCGCAACACGCGCTTCGTTCTAGGTTCATTGCATGTGTAAACTCGGTTCGATTTGCAATCACAGAGGGAGTGGTTTGAATAGCATTCGAGCCAGTCATCTATATATCTATCGATCTTATTTTAGTCTATAATAGATTTTCCAGTAACAATCTAGTTATCTGGCCATATATCTACCGCTCTCATTTATCTACCTTTCTCTTTTACATATCATGCTTGTCTGTCTTTCTGCTCCTGTATACATACGCACACACATATCTATACATATTTTACATATATAATATTATATACTTTACAGAAATACACAATACGTACTGTTCGTTTCTCACACCTTTTATATATATATATATATATATATATGTATATATATTTATATATATATATATATATATATTCATACTTCCATACACACATACATACATACATACACACACTTATATCTCTGATATTCATGTTTATATATATATATATATACACCTTATATATATGATATATATATATATATATATATACATACTGTACATACTTTCATACATACAATCATACATACATGCAAATATATAAACATACTTACATACACAAAAATACCTGCTATATGCAAATATACAAATATACTACTGACATAGATACAATCATACAAACATGCATACTAACACACAAACAAACATACATACATACATACATACATACATACATACATACATACATACATACGTGTCTGAGCGTACCGGTATCTCCAGCTGGAGCTTTTCTTTGCTGACTGACGAAGTGACCCAGGTCGGGGTTGGGCCGAGCATGCAACAAGACGTCGTGACAATTCCATGAGGTCAGTCCGGCGTGACGGTTCGGGTTCGAGTTGCAGTGTTCCGTCGGTGAAACAGAAAACAAGAGTCATACATGGTACTGGCCAAACTTTTCCTTGAAATTTGGATTTCAAGTTAATCTTTATTTATCTATCTTTCTATCTTTCTTTCTATTTATTTATCTATCTATCTGTATATCTACTTGTCTATCTATCTATCTATCTATTTGTCTATATGTCTATCTAATGGACGATAAAAAAGAAGCCCCGTGTGCAGATCACAGCAATGTGCACGTTACAGATCCCTTGGCTGTTTACAGGGCAGTCCGGAAGAAATGTAAATCCTACCAAAAAACCCTGAGATCACTTTAATAGCGGATGTGGGTAAATAAAATAAAATAACAAAAAAATATATCTGTCTGTCTGTCTTTCCTTTCTGGCTGCCAGTCTGTCTATCTGTCTATCTATCTACCTATTTACCCATTCATCTATCTACATATCTATCTATCGATTATATCTATCAACATATATATATATATATCGATGATATATATATATATATATATATATATATATATATATATATATATATATATATATATGTCTATATGTCTGTGTATCTGTATGTGTCTATCTATATATCTGTCTATCTATCTGTCTACGGGTAATAAACATTTCAATTCTTACAGAACCCTTAAAATGGCAACCATTCCACTTACTTCAGACCTCAACTATTCGCGCCAAAGAGATCAATTTCATATTTCCACAAATGTGCTTGGGCTCTAGAAATCCAGATAACGAACTCCCTCAATGCACTCAAAGAGACGTAACCGTGTTTCAAATGGGCGATTACGATTATTGGTATCAAAGTTGAACTATGATAATGGTTACGGTGTTGTCACAGTTTCATCCATCTTGAAACTTGAATAATTTTCGTTTGCTAAAGCCTCGTTGCAAGAATATTGATAGTAGTGAAAACCTGACATCAACACCGGAAAATTCCAAAAGAAATCTTATTCCAGCTTGGAAGCGATCGCAAATTAAACTAACGAAGCACCCCAGGTCGTGCACATTTATACTACGGTAGGTTACAGGTGAACACCCTTAAAAAGTTTCAAATAGCCGATGATGTCATTCCACACAAAACGTAGAAATCGTGTTTCAACTTCTTTAAAATGCAAATAAGAAAGAAAGAAAATGGTTGACTGAATAAATTATACATGTTATTTTTTATTTCATTGTTCTCCAAATCGCCGATTCTCAAGGAATAGGCAACACAACACATCCTATGAGATATCGATATCTTCTGTCACCAGGTGCACTGCACGATCCTTTCTTTTTTTTTTTTTTTCTTCTTTATTTGACAAGTGAATCCTGGCCGCCTTACACAGCAACCGTCAGGCGTAGATCTAGCTGTGGATTGTGAATGTTTTCTAGAAACGATTGGAAACTTTTACAAGAATTTTTAAATGTACGTAATCGGCTGATGATGCGATTGTCTAGAGCTTCTATAATTAAACCCTACATTATTCAGTGAACCGGGCAGTGGGCGGGTAAGCACCTGTACGGGGAGTAAATGATCCCGCCCTTCACGAGTCTCCTGCTGGCTTGCAGGCGGGTCTTAGCCGACCAAAGGCTAAGGGAGTTAACACTGATAGAAAACAACCTGCTGCCTTGCATGCCGGTCTTGATTGACGAAAGGCTAAGGAATTTAACACTGACAGAAAATAACAAGGCCCGGTAGGGGCTCTCAAAGTGGCAGCCCCACCATCTACCTAGGGTACAGTGGGCTAATCCCTTGCTTATTCAAACCAAACGGATTCAGATAAATAAATGCCATATAACCGGCTTGATTTTTCGAAGACGAACTTGAAACGTATGCGGACTGTAATTTTTTGAACATGGAATGTTAGGGCAATAAATGGAAAAGAATTAGAATTAATTGAAGAAATGGAAAAGTTCAAAGTAGATATTTTGGCCATTACAGAAACAAAGAAAAAAGGACAAGGAATAGAAAATGTAGGATCAAATCATATTTTAATATTCTCAGGAATAGATGTATGATAAACAGGAGTTGAGAAGAACTTTGACTGAAATGGCCTGCTGGGGGATAAATTAATGATGTACAGTCGGTGAGACTGCACTTGTGCGGGGGTACAGACTATAAATCCATGTGTTATCGTTTATTCAATATACTGTACCAAACAGCGCTCATTTGTAAGTTTTGCTATACCTGAAATTCCACAGGATAATACTGATAAGCCACTAAAATAAATATAATATATGTAATACATAAAAAGAGATTCATTGTAATGCATCGTAGATCTCTAAAGAGGTTGGGTTTTTTTTAATCATTTAGCAATGAGTTAAACGATAGCACATTGTTGTATTACTATACTGGAAATTGCTGACCACTATTCAATAATTTTAAAAAAAATTAAAATTCAACAAAAGTTATTTTAAGACCGCTACGGCCCATAGAGCCATGGCTTATCCTGGTTTCAATAGCGTGAAGTGGAATAGGCGATAATAATCGCATCTTGGGCAGGATGCTAGTCTGCCACAGATTTTTACTCCCAAGCTAATGCTTGTACCCATTTGCACCTGGATTAGGAGGAGAGGAAGGTATGTGTGTTAAGCGTCTTTCGCAAGAAACGCAATATCAATCAGACCTAGCTTTGCTAGGATTCGAACCCGCGACCTCAGGATCTCCAGTCTGACAGCCTAACCACTCGGCCACCGACATCACTACTAGTAAGTAGAAGCATGTTATATCGCGAGTGATATCAAATACGATTATTAGATCCAGTCGATAGTATTCCAACCTTTTCATTACCAAATCTGTTGATAATGGTGACTTAAGGGAACAATGAAATTTCCTTTCATCAAACATGAATGAATTACTTCTGGTAGAACAATTTATCCACTGAAAAAAAGATTGGGATCAATTAGAACCTATACATCATGCAAAATATAGTTACTCTAGGTGGGGGAGGGTGGGGGTTGAACTCGGTAGTCCAGAGGCAAGGTATCGACCCCTCAACCAAAAAGGCAGTGGGTTTAGAGCCCTGTCGACGGTTGAAAAATGTTCTCGAGTTTATTTCGAGCAAAATTTAATCCCTTTGCCCAGGTAGGTGGATTGACACCTAGACCCATTGGAGAAGGTCTATAAATAGGAGGTCCCGTGTGCAGATCACAACACTCTGTGCACGTTAAAGATCCCTTAGCTGTTTACAGGGCAGCCTGAGCAGAATTCAAAATGCTACCAAAACTCCTGAGATCACCTTAGTAGTGGATGTGTGTAAATCAAAGCAAATCGCATCAAAACACAGAGCCTTTGACACACAAAGAATGACCCACTCAGGTTACATAATTTGAGATGAGGCTTACATGACAAAGTTGTGTTAAAGAGATGTACTGAGTCGTGTTTTGTGCTGGTAAAAATAGTTTTAAAATAGAGAATAGCCACATCGATATTTAAAAAATTCCCTAAATAGAACATAGACATAGAAAGTAGGTAAGGATAAAATAGAGATGGAAATCAGAATCCACGTATGAACGGGCGAGTGAGTCATTCGCTGGGCAAATGTTGTGAGGAAAAGCGATGAGGGCAGGGGTAAGAGGTCGTTGAGAGTAATAATAATAAGTACTGGAAGATAATGTGTAAGGTTATGTATAAACCAAGGGTTCTCTAATTGGGGTGCATGAACCCTCGGCGGAAGCGTGAGTCCATTCCAGGGGGCTCGTGTGGTGTACCTTAATGTCAAAACTAGAGTAGGCCTATTTATTATTTTTCTAGGTTGAAATAAAAATCTGATCTTAAACCCATTGCGTCTCGAGTATATACACAGTTTATTGATATTACGCTATTTCCTGCCATACTCGCATACACTCTACATTTTATAATACAAACTGTTCAAATGTTATTATTACAATAATACATTATGAAATTGATCTTTAACGATGAAATTGGTCTTTTACGATGAAATTGATCTTTTACGATGAAATTGATCTTTTACGATGAAATTAGTCTTTTACGATGAAATTGGTCTTTTACGATGAAATTGATCTTTTACGAGTGAACTCGGTAGTCCAGAGGCAAGGTGTCGGCCTTTCAGCCAAAAGGTGTCCAAGTAGATAGATCGCCACCATCGAAAACGGGCGATAAAAAGGAGGACCCGTGTGCAGATCACAACACTCTGCACGTTTAAAGATCCCTTGACAGTCCTGGCAAAATAAAAACCCTGGTATAGACAAAGAAGCAAACATAATCCCACAAAACTCACAGGCAGTGAAAGACACATGCGAGAGTTGCGGTGGGTTGTGGGCTGGAACTACCTATACCTGTACTGAGATTTCCTAGGCTGTGGGGGATAGGTTGGTAGGTAAGTAAGGACATAGCTAAGAAAGGCATGCATATACCACATGCCATATGTGTGTGTGTTTGTGTGTGTGTACGTGTGTCCATATTATGTCTGTATGTCTATGATTGCATCACATGCATGTGTTTATATTATGTATGTGTATATGTGTGTGTGTGTGTGTGTGGGTCTGAGTATGATGTCTGCATCGTTGTCTATACACATAATACATGTAATATGCATGTACATGTTTACAAGTGGATCTATACATGAATGAATGAATGTATGTATGCTTGTATTTATGTATGTATGTACATATGTATGTATGCATGCATGTATGTACGTATGTATGTATATGTTTTGTATGTATGTATGTATGTATGCATGTATGGTATGTATGTATGTATGTATGTAAGGATGTATGTATGAATGTATGTATGTGTCTATGTATGTGTATATGTATATATGTGTGATGTATGTATGTGTGTATGTATGTATGTGTATGTATGTATGTATGTATGTGTGCATCTTGTGTGTATGCATGTATGGTATGTATGTATATATGTATGGGTGTATATATCTATGTGTGTATCATGTATGTATGCATATAATGTATGTATGCATGTATGTGTGTATGTATGGGTGTATGTATGTATGTATGTGTATGTATGTATGCATGTGAGTGTATGTATGAATGTATGTATGTATGTAGGTGTGTGGATGTATGTAGATATATGTATGTGTGAGTGTATGTGTGTATATATGCATGTATGCATGCATGTATGTATGTATGTATGTATACATGTGTGTATGTGTGTATGTGTGTATGTGTGAATGTGTGTATGTATGTATGTATGTATGTGTATGTATGTATGTATGTATGTATGTATATATGTATCATGAAATGTATGTATTTATGTATGTATGTGTCATGTATGTATGTATGCATGCATGCATGGTATGTATTTATGTAGGTATGCATGTATGTATGTATGTATATATGTATGTATGTATGTATGTATGTATGTATGCAATAATGCATATCATGATCAACACTGTAACATTTTCTACGGAAATCAACACAAGGCAGAGCTAGGTGCTAAGTCACCTTGAATCCACATCGCATGATGATTGCAAGTCAATACAAGCACGTAGACAAACAGATTGATCAAATTCCTTGGTCCCTTAAATTGGAACACACGGGGGTGGAGGAGACAGAAGAGAGAGAGAGAGAGAGAGAGAGAGAGAGAGAGAGAGAGAGAGAGAGAGAGAGAGAGAGAGAGAGAGAGGGAGAGAGAGAGAGAGAGAGAGAGAGAGAGAGAGAGAGAGAGAGAGAGAGAGAGAGAGAGAGAGAGAGAGAAAGAGAATGAAACTCATGCAAATTAGTCAAATTGCTTGTACGTCTGTCCGCCTTAAGACCTTCGATAGTGAAAATAGAAACAAAATAATAATAGGAAAAGTGAACACAAATGTTTTACACTACTCGGCACTTACCGTCTCGAAACTTAGACGAAAAGCATGTGAGTCACGTCAAAATGTTTTTTTAAACTAGAAAAAAAATCCACGCCTTTGAAAATAGACTAGGCCTAATGAACAAGAGGAAATCCGAAACCAAAAACCTGCTCCCTATGGATATTAACGTTCTCGTTCACAATGATCTATAAGTCAGTAATCACATGGATCTAAATGAAATAACAGCTAGGCTAGATCTAGCTTGTTTCTTTGTAGTTGAAAAATGGATTGACAAACGAGGCGAAATAGTACGTAGATCTAGACCTTGATCACGGTTTGAATGTCAAAGCTTATCACGGTAGCATGGCCATTACCAAATTATTATTGTTACGACACACCGGACCGACACAAGTCACCGCGAGCGAAAACGAAAGAAAATTGCAGTTCTAGAAAATTGAGCTTATTTATCTTTTTTTTTCATTTACGTTTGCCTATTTTTGTCTTAGCCAATTAGAAAACGGCCAAGTGATGTCATCGCGTAGTGTAGGATTTCCGCCGAAACCCACCGATGATAAAAATAATATCTGACATCAGCAAGACCCAAGATAGAATGTGTTAGACCTTTATATCTGCATTGTCATGTAATTTCTTTAACATCGGGTCTTCCCGTTTTGACTCTGTTTTCGCTCATACACTCTTCGTCCTTCTCTTCCATGTAATGTTATTTCCTAGTCATGGTTGAAGTAGAGGGATTGGGTTTGTTTCCATAAAAATCGGTGAAATTGAGTTGAATGAAGCGTTTGTTATTGTAATGAATC
>JAXRKP010000333.1:60000-215000 GCA_037039925.1 Doris montereyensis | reverse complement strand
GACACACTAGCCTTCAGGATATCCTTGTGCACAGTCGCCTCTCTACTGACTCCTCGCCGTCGGGCACAGTCCGATGTGGACGCACTAACTGCAAGACATGCCCCTTTGTAGACGGCTCCACAACCATTCAGTTCCTAGACAGACTTGGACAGTGAATGGGCAATTCTCCTGCGCCTCTCGCAATGTAATGTATGCTCTTCGCTGCAGTCATTGTGGAATGGCCTATATCGGAGAAACTGGCTTGCAACTCTCCAACAGATTTGGCCATCACAGGAGAGATATTGAATACTGCGAAAGCAAGCCGGTGCCTTTACATTTTAATAAACCAGGACATTGAGGAACCCATGACCTGAAATTATGCATTCTCAGGTCATGTACTGGCGGTGCTGAGTCTAGGAAGTCTTTAGAGAACCGGCTTATAGTAAGATTGGGCACAATCAACCCTGACGGTATGAACGTCTTACACCAATTTGTATAATTTTCTTTGGAGTAACTCACATAGTCGAGCACACGCTATTACTATCCTTGACCCTTCACCATCCTCTACCCCATCCGCTCCCCCAACCACCCCCATGAAACTATCCCACCCTAACACTGCCCCCCCCCCACCCCTTCCTATCCCGGGCAAAGATGGGTCCATCTGGCAGTTCACACCCCGTGTGCCCGCCTATGGTAGCATACTCAATGGTAGGCATCTACACTTTTTACAAATTTTATTTTGTATTTTTATTTCTTTTACGTTCACCATTTACCGGAAGCATCTTGGCGCACAGTTTCTTACCATTACGGAATAGACCTTATGTTATCACCAAGGAAAAATTATTTGAGATTTTGATTACTTGGATGGCATCAGCTAGTCCTAACTGGCATTTTTTGAAATTTCAGATAAGTTGTTTACTCTCTTCCTTATTACATCGATAAATTTGTAATTTATATACATTTCGCACCTTCAGTGTAAATTTTTGTCTTGATTGATACTTGCTTTCATTCATTCTCTATCATTTCTTCATTCTAGACCCAGTGAGATATAGATCTAATCTTACATTTATCCTATCATTTCTTCTTTCTAGACCCAGTGAGATATAGATCTAGTCTTACATTTATCCTATTTTTTCGTTCTTGTTTCCCATACTCACACGTCTCTCTCTCCCTTTCTTTCTCCCCTGCTTGTTTTCTTTCTTCCTTCTCTTTCTCTTTTCTTTCTCTTTCTCTCTCTCTCTCTCTCTCTCTCTCTCTCTCTCTCTCTCTCTCTCTCTCTCTCTCTCTCTCTCTCTCTCTCTCTCTCTCTCTCTCTCCCTCTCCTCTCTCTCTCTCCCTCTCTCCTCTCCTCTCTCTCTCTCTCTCTCTCTCTCTCTCTCTCTCTCTCTCTCTCTCTCTCTCTCTCTCTCTCTCTCTCTCTCTCTCTCTCTCTCTCTCTCTCTCTCTCTCATTCTCTTATCTCTCATTCTCTTATCTCCTTTATTACTTACTTATTTTCATATTTTTATTTCATTCTAGATCTGAACCTTCCACTCTCGCTCTTTTTTCACACCCCCCCCCCCTCTGCTACGTTTCTTAACATCACTGTCTTTTTCTTTCTTTCTTTCTCCTTTATGTTTTTCTTCTGACATCACATTGTGTGATGCTGGAGGTATTACTTAGATCTAGATTCTAAATATTTCTCGTTTGTTGTCTGACGAAGGGTTATACCCAAAACGTCACGTGTTTGCTCTGTCTTTATTAGTGGAGTTGTCACTTATTGTCATATTTCGCCTTAAAGAATGTAGAGTCTATCCAATGACGTCATGACTAATAGAAGCCATCTTAAAGAAATGAAGAGTCTATCCAATGACGCCATGACTAATAGAAGCCATCTTAAAGAAATGTAGAGTCTATCCAATGACGCCATGACTAATAGGGAACCATCTCAAAGAACAAAACGTCCTCCACCACATCCCAAATTGCAATCTAAGGTCCTTGACGATAATAATACACCTCTTTGTCACAACTTGACAGCAGATTTCCTTTGAGAGCGATGACACACTGTCTTTTCAAATGAAATCTCAACATCAAAATAAACAAAACTATAAGTACAAAAGCTGATTTGAAAAATTATATCTACGTATAGGTTAGATAGAGGAAGTCTTGAGTACATCCACGATAGATAACACAAAGATAACACAAGCAAGGATCACCTCACGGCAACGGGATAAGACTGTTGTTTCTTAAGGTGGTGGTGGTGGTGGGGGGGGGGGACCTGGATTGGCGAGTTTGGGACCAAAATGTTGCTTTCTGTTCTTTGCATATTCGGGTAGAACGATCATCTATCTACAAGTTTATGGCAAAAAAGTCCACATAACGTATGTTTTTGTTTTTTTTGTTACAAAATATTTTGTAGGCGAGGGTAAGTAAAAACAGTCAAAATTTTGACGTAAATTATCCCAACACTGACTGAGAAGATGGCATTCAAAACCTCTCTAGCGGCGGCTAATCGCCAGTGTGGCAACACCACTTCTTTTGCATGGCTTTCGGGAACACTGCCCGTCGATTTGGCCGAGTACTGTATGACATAAGAGGTGGAGGCCAGCGTGGCACGTTGATGTGTATGCAAGCACGCGCACAAGTATAGGAAAAGAGAAGAAAAAACTGGTCATCTTGAGGTCTGTTTTCACAGCAATGAAGATCTAAACCTAGATTTACAATCATTTTACATTAGTAACGATACCAGAGATTGTCGAAAGAGTAAGGGGCTACTACAAGAAGGGCAACCCGTCTAAAGCGTTTGCTTTATGTTATTTTCTTTTCATTTCTTTACTTGCATTTTACTCGAAATGTATTTTTTTCACACTAAAAATCTATCTCCTCTATTATTTACCGACCGATTTGTATAATATTTCGCATATATGTTCCTCTCATCAATGTTAATAGAATGACGTATTTTTTTATCTTGTAAACTTTTTGCGAAAAAAAATATTTTTGTAATTAAAAATGCCATTCTTGCGTATTAAAGATATGGGTTTTTTTCTAAAATTCATTTTAAAAAATGTATCCAAAATATCTAAAACACACGACGTCACTCTAGATATTGAACGGAAATCTGCAGAGGATGTGAGTTATTTTATCTATAACTGAGGAGACAGATTTTTAAAATTGGGTCAAAATCCAAGATGACGGCCGTTTCCTTGGCAACCAAAGACGCTACAAACTTTTCAATTATCTAGGATGACTATATTTTGACAGTTACTCATATTCATACATATACTAAAATCAAAAGCAAAACAAATCACTTCTGGGGGCGACCCCCCCCCCTCCCATCATCCCTTAATTGTTTACGGTACAGTCAAAATGAGTCATCAAGTCAAGTCTATACCTGTGTACATGTATCCTACACGATGACAAGTTGCTGCTTTCGCACAAAAATTAAATAATTCGTAAATCCACGTGGCTTTGGAAAGCTATTCCGGATCCATTACCATGACAATGCAGTAAATCGATGTCGGATCCTGATCCTTCCCTCCCCCCACCACCCCCCCCCCCCCCCAAAAAAAACAACACAAAAAAAAAACAAAACAAAAACAACAATACACAAAAACAAAACAACAAGAAGAAGAAAACCCAATAAAAAACCACCAACGCATTTTCTACAAAATCTTTGGACGATCATTGTGGCCCTTTGTATGGATTCCTCAACCTTAGAATCACGGGTCACAATGACATGTTTGACAACTGGTATACAGGCCTACCCATACGTGTCTTTATGGTGTGTATTTGTTTCACCGTTGTAAGTACACTCAAACCTCGTTATACCGCCGTTCTCGCTTACTGCTAGCGTTTCACCGTTGTACGGATCTATTCTAACACTATACCAAAAAAAAAACTCAATGAAATAACTCGTTATACCACCACCCGCCAATGATTTGGCATTACCCTTCCTTAACAACTATTGTAAAACACAAATCGTTAACCGCCACCGTGCTTCACCGCCCCCTTTCCCGAATTGATGCAAACGGGTAGAAGTAGAAGTAGAATCTAGTTTGGCTTGGTCATATCTCACAGAGTCAAACACACACACACTCACAAGCATCACTGCCAGGGTCGTGTGTCTAGGTACTTTAACACTTATAGTAATGACACTGACACTAGTGATACACGGTTTCTTAATGTTAAATGAGAAAAACAATTTGGAGATACATGTATTTGACATCCATTGCTCTGGCTTATGTCTGCCGAATGAAGAGTAGCAACGGCATAGGCCGATATTATCGCATCATCCTGATCCTGACAATAGCTTGGCGGGGTAGGCATGGCTACGGTTGGGTCCAATTGAGTGGCGAGCATTAGGCTGCACAGTAGTGTCACAATCTAAGATAATCCGTTTTGAGTTAGGGGTGTTTCTGTCGATGTTTAGTTCTAGACTACGTGAGAAATTTGGCGATCCTACTATTACTGTATAATACTACAATAGCCTTTTCACATGCAGTAGGCATACATTGTCTTGTCAGTGGTCGCCCCCCCCCCACTTGATTAGTCAAGTATTGTTTATTTCAAATACAAAGTACATGTATTGTTACAACGCCATTCCCTTTATAACGCCAAGTTACCACTGGCATAAAAGTTAAGCGGTACCGGTACCGGTATAACAAAATTTGGGTGTACATGTGTCACTGGGAAAACCACTTAACATTGCTGTTCTCTTTTGACTCGGGTGTGATAACACCAATAGGTATTCCCAACTGTAGATAAAAAAAGACATTGCCAGAATGATGGCACCCCATGTTTTATAGTATGAAACAAATTAACAGGCTGCTTTACACTGTACTGTATGCTTCCAGTGGAATTGAGAAAGCAGGATTTTAAATGAAATGACTTGGGGGTAAGTGATGTACAATCAATGAGCCTGTACGTGCGGGGATATGGTCTATAAATTAATATATCTTGAACGTTGGTACAGGTGATGAGTAATGGGATATATGATGTTGATTCGGCTATAACTTCTTTCTGCTGTGCTATTTAAAATTTCATTCCCATGATCCAAAAGGGGCAATCCACGACTGCAAATTTCCATCTTACTGCCACCGCTGATTGTACATACATGTATATCTCATAAATCTGGTCAATAGCATGATTCGTACTTCCCATAAAGTATACGTACAAGGTATACATCTGAATTGGCTCGCTTGTTTGTTGGTCGGTTCATGGTTTATTACCCAGCCAAGTGGTATAAACTGACTCGATTTTGGGAAAGGTGGCATGTGAGCTATAGAGGAACACATTTGATTCAGACAGGGTTGGGTTTGCTGCATTGCACTTCATCCCGCCCATTGCATGCAGGCAGGCCTCCAGCAACCTGAAGACTGCGAGTAGAGGATGATTTGAAAAGACAGATCTTTTGTGGAAGGACTCAACTAGAAATGCCCCATACAGGAACAAGTGAAAGTCTATTGTTTGTGGCTATACCCTGGTGTATGAATGATGAAAAGATAATGATGGTGATTGTAATTATGTGGTGATCTCAGGGTTAATCAAGAGCAAATAACAAGATAAACAAACATGTGAAAGAGTAATATGAAAGAAGTAGGACCACCCAGTAATCTCCACCAGCCGTCCATGAGTTGATTTGGACAGCGTGTGTATCCAGGAGTTTGCATCCAGGAGTTAACACCAACAAAAAAAACAAAAACAAAACAAAACCTAACCAAAACAAAACAATGAACAGATTCTTATTGGGTATAACATCTAACAAAGCATGCTTCATGTGCTAGGGGTATTATGATAGATTTAAATAGCTCCTCATTAATTGGCTCTGTATCATGGTCAGTTGATTATTCTGGGAGCAAAGTGAGTTGAGAGGCAACAATGCGGCATAGAGATGCATTCATGTCATCTTATAGTTTGTATAGTAGATCTTGAGTGAAGCTGTAGATCTAGATCTGGATATATATAATATCTAAATCTTTCATCTGGGATAATGGACTGGTTGACTTCTGAGTATAATTATAAAGCATTCAGAATATTGGCATTCTGGTTGGTGTTGTGTCTAGTTAAACAAAAGGAATAAATTTAAATGCCAACGAAAACATGTGAGAGAGGGTGAAGCTGAAAAACAAAATGCCAACTTTCTGGTTATGATAAAATCTGTAAAGAAATGAACACAACAAAATGTACACTTTATATCATTGATGCATATTTTTATCAGTAGTAATGAAATTCAGTGATATTTTTACAGTACCACTACCAGTACTTCAGTCCTAAAAGTCAGAGGCGAATTATGAAATGCTAAATAATTATCCTGAAATACACGTATACATAAATCAATATTCTTATTTTCAAATCAATACAGTCGCCACTGTCAAAATACACAGCCTATAGGAGATACTGGTATCTATTGGAGATGCCAATCTTCAATATTATATATCAGACATCGGGCACTATATTTTGTCCTTTAAAATGAGAAATTTTGAAGTGGGAAAATAACATGAGATACCATGGTCATTGATAAAATTCTACAAGGTGGGCACATTACATACAAACAGCGTATAGTTTGATGGTGACTACTGTGTACCTTTCTTGCTTCTTTGAAATATGCCCTGTCCACTACATAGGGTGATCTCAGGGTGAATTAAGAGGAAATAATAGGATGAAAGGTAAAATCAAAGAATGAAAGGACAGAAGTAGGACCTACCAGTAGTGCCCAACAACTGCCGACCCACTGAGTATCAACATGCCTTGTATACATACTACAAATATCAAATGGAATTACATGTACATGTACTTTGTTCAAATTCAACGGTGTACAAAAATTAAACTCCCATTAGTTGTTTGCTTAATCTAAAAACAAGCAGTGAATGAAAAAACATTTTCCTTTCTATTCATAAAAGACCTAAGTCAATGGGATTAATGACACCCCAATCTAAATACAATAGCTTTCAAAAGATGGCTTGGATTCATTCACACATGGGAAGCAGTGTACAAAACTTGTCCCTCTTAGTTGGTTGACGCGGTGCTCCTGGGTCATGCAGACCGAGGTCAGCAAAAGACCGCCAGGTAGCGTTCACTCCCTGCTAGCTTTGCTGTGCTTAACGTTAATTTTTAGGTCTAATTAATCAGTTATTATCTGGCTAAGATAGCCATCGACAGCAATATGTGAATGCTTCCCCCAACTTTAAAGAAAGTACTGCGATAGATTGATGAAAAAAAATTGAATTATCAAGAAGCCTTTCGTTTCCACACAATCAAGGCCTCAATTAGGTCCATCATTTCAGCACAATAACAGATATAGGGTATTAAGTAAAATGCTTTAACACAAAACCTACACAGGCAAATGTCATCATACTTTAACAAACAAAGACAATACATACAGGTATGTGCTTACAAAAAGACATTTTTGCGGGCATCAGTATGAACAGAACAATATCGATTTTTGTAGTACTTCAGTAATTCAACGGGAACAAACGATATCACTGTAGGAGTAACTCTTAAAACACAATGAAATAAGATATGTATCATTATGCACATTTAATGATACTTGCAGGTAGATCTGCGTGCATGCTGTTTTCTAGTATTTGTGTATTCATAATAAATTTTATTCTGATTTGTGAGCTTATTATGCCTCATGCCTCGTCTCTCTATCCTTGCAATTGACTGGCGACAGCTTTCTGTTCCCTGTTCACCCAGCAACGCAAGCTCAAATTTGTACTGTTGTATATGTGGGGTGCAATGGTGCTCTAAAATATGCTGTTTTGGGTTTGTTTTGTTTGGAAAGCTTTGTCTATGCATGCTCATGTATGTGTCTATATCCTGTTGAATGTCAGTAATTGAATTTTCTTTAATTGTCTTTGTGTGTGAGATTGCTTTGTGGAGTTTACTAAATATTTTGTTGATATTGTTGAAAACTAACGCTATCCTGTGTGCTTCATCAATAACTATTGGGCAATGTGTGCATGCCATTATCTGTGTGATGATTGTTTGCATAAGGTCTTACTATAAACCTTTTCTTGTAAGTATTTATGACAGTGGTTGCCGATAAAAGATCGACTGTGGTATGCCTGTGGTGTGATTCTGTGTTTGGTAAGAAAGGATGATGCAATGGGACTAGACCTAAGTGTGAGTTTTTCATGTTATCTGTGATAATTTCTGCTCTAAGAATTTATGATACTCTTGTGTGATCCATGTTAGATTTAGTTGAAAAAATATGAGGGATCAGTAAAAATCAATTGGATAAAGGAAAATCGGTTAAAATTGATTTATACTCAAGGGAAACATATTGCATGCATATTTAATTCAGGCAAAAAAGAGAACGAGTGGAGGAAATACGTTATAACTTTGAAGTGGGTGACCGCAAATTAATATTTTCTACAGAATGAAGTGCGATAACCACTCTTAAAAATACTCATTTTTCGTTAACTATGTTGGCATAGTTTTTTTTTAGCCATTAAATAAAACATACTGACCAAAGCAAAATAATAAATAAATATATAAATACATATTAAAATGATTTTATCAGACAAGTCAAAAATCCAAGAGAAATGCTACTTTCACAGAGAATAGACAAAACGTTGATGTTATGATTGAAACAAAGATTGAGACAATCGGTGTAAAGGAAGCATTGTTATAGCAAGATAAAATGGTGCAATGTTTTATAAAAATCTCAACGGGGCGATCAGCTACCCGGGAATCCAGCTGACCGTGCTTGACCTCTGACAGGTGAGCGCATGTGGGTAGTTAATGAGTTTTGCCGGCCACAACTAAGAGGTGCGATTTGCAACAGGAATTGACGATGTGGAAGGAACACTTCAAGTTTTCCTGACAACGACCTATCTTTGGTGCCTTTTAAGACACTAAAAAAACTTTACAAGTAGTTAACAAAATTACACAACATCGCGTAAACCCTCCTAAACAAACATTTTTTCAAATCATGGAATGCAACATTTAATGAAGGAATCTGATTATAACTAATATTTCTGCCAGCCAATTACAGGTAAGGCATTAATTATGTTGAATATCATTACATTCATCACGAATGTTACCGATACCTATTTTAGATGCAAGTCACAGGGCAAATCATCTATTAATGCATAAAATAAAATTAAGAAATTATTGATTAGAGGAAGCTGCATGCAAGAAAATAATGACAGCAGTGACCATATAAGTACTTGACAGATACACACATCGTCGATGAAACTGCCTAAACATGCAAGTCCACGTTATATGGGATATGACATTTGTCCTTAAAAATATTTCAGGCCTTCACCCAATGGGAAAGCTCATTTTACGCATATGATCTAAACAAACATTTCTATATTTCTTCCAAAAGGTAAGCAATGGGTTCGAAAGTCTAGGATGTTTTTTGCTTCTGAAAAATTACGTCAGGCAGACTTATACGTTAAGACAATCTCACCGACGATATCGATATGTTTAATTTGTGTAAGTATCAGCTATGTGGAGGTTGCAGGTTCGCTTCTGACTGGTGCCCTACTAAGATTTTTATGTCTATTTTCTTGAATTGGTCTTGTCTTTGTTCCTTTGGGACTTCCAATATTTATTTCATTTTTGGATTAAGCGTTTTCAAGCGTAATAATAATCATTTCAATTTCTTTACACAATAAAATAGAAGGAAAAGAAGCCAGCATATATTGTAACAAAAATAGAAACATTTTCATATTTCAGTGCATTCGAGCTGACTGCGATCAAGAGAAAACCTATCAAAATTAGAGACATCTTCTGAGGCAATATCGTTTTCCTCAGAGAAAGCCGTCTCTCTGCTTGGTTTGTTCCCAGAACGTCCCTGGACCATCCCTTCGTCTTCCTGAAAAGCAGAGTTGGTGTATCTCCTAGAGCACGGTAGTCCATCCAAAGAGCCCTCTGGGTCGTCGGGTCCATGAAAGTTTAGAGTAACTTCCTGTTCATCAAACTCAGGCTCTTGGTTTGGATGGTGAGCACTTGGTGAATTGACAGCATTACAGTCCAGGGACTCGGCCGATGCCAGGCTGAAATATACAAATATTGGAGCCATGAGACACAAGCCATTGCACAGTCTGCTAAAGGCTATTAAGATATCAGAGAAAACTAATGAAAGGTAGCAAAGAGATCCATGAAAGGAGACACAACAAATGGGGATGATGTTTTATGCTTAGCTCTTATATACAGATTCAACCAAAATTTTTTATGGCTTTTCTGTTTACTTGTCTTCCAGCAATCTTCAATCAATTGTGATAAGTACGTATAGTTCCATCAAGGCCATTATGGCCCATAGCACCAGAGATTATCACGGTTTCTATAGCGTGAAATGGAACAGGTGATAATAATCCCTTCATAGACATGACACTTGTCTGACAAAAGTTTTTACTCCCAAGGTAATGCTTGTACCCCTTTGCACCTGGGTCAGTAGGGGACAATGTGTTTAAAGTTCTTTCCCAAGGAACATAATGACGAATCTAGCTATGCTAGGATTCAAGACCAGGGCCTCATGATCCAAGTCTGACAGCCTAACCACTTGACAACTAACTTACGCCACCAACTGTGGTAAGACTAAAGGTTTACTATAAATCAGTTCACATGGTAAATTCATGTCACTACAAAAACAAAACAAAAAACAAAACAAAACATTTTTCTTATTAGCAAGCTTTTCCTTCATGATTCATAATGCAGTGACAAGCAAATATTTCCAGTGTTAATATGCACAGAGAAAATGTTTTTCACAGGCATCTGGGTTTTGTTTTCAATGTTTCTAATGGGGGAAAATGTGAAACAACAAAATTCCAGACAATACATTTGCAAAAATAAAAATGTTATAAATAGTGTAAATATAAACTTTAGATGACATTTGCGTACCTGTCAGAGTCTCGTGTATACCTTGAGTCATTCAGGTCAGTGTTGGCATAGATCAAATCGTCTCTTTGGAATAACGGGTTGGAGCTGGCAAAGAAAAGGAAACACAGTCAACACTGATAGATCAAATCCTCTCTTTGGAATAATGGGTTGAAGCTGGCAAAGAAAAGGAAATACAGTCAATACTGATAGATCAAATCCTCTCTTTGGAATAATGGGTTGAAGCTGGCAAAGAAAAGGGAAATACAGTCAATACTGATAGATCAAATCCTCTTTGGAATGACGGGTGGGAGCTGGCAAAGAAAAGGAAATACAGTCAATACTAATAGATCAAATCCTCTTTGGAATAACGGATTGGAGCTGGCAAAGAAAAGGGAAATACAGTCAATACTGATAGATCAAATCCTCTTTTACAGATTGGAGCTGGCAAAGAAAAGGGAAATACAGTCAATACTGATAGATCAATTCCTCTCTTTGGAATAACAGGTTGGAGCTGGCAAAGAAAAGGAAATACAGTCAATACTGATAGATCAAATCCTCTTTGGAACAACGGATTGGAGCTAGCAAAGAAAAGGAAATACAGTCAATACTGATAGATCAAATCCTCCCTTTTGGAATAACAGGTTGGAGCTGGCAAAGAAAAGGGTAATACAGTCAATACTGATAGATCAAATCCTCTTTGGAATAACGGATTGGAGCTGGCAAAGAAAAAGGAAATACAGTCAATACTGATAGATCAATTCCTCTTTTTGGAATAACGGATTGGAGCTGGCAAAGAAAAGGGAATACAGTCAACACTGATACGATAGATCAAATCCTTTCTTTGAAATAACGGGTGGGAGCTTGCAAAGAAAATGGAAATACAGTCAACCTGATAGATCAAATCCTCTCTTCAGAACAACGGGTTGGAGTTCGCGAAGAAAAGGAAAATACAGTAAACACTGATAGATCAAATTCTCTCTTCGGAATGACGGGTGGGAGCTAGCAAAGAAAAGGGAATACAGTCAACACTGATAGATCAAATCATCTTTTTGGGAATAACGGGTGGGAGCTGGCAAAGAAAAGGGAATACAGTCAATACTGATAGATCAAGTTGTTGAGAATGGTCATGCAGAACTACGAAACTACGGTAGTCCGAAGCTGTATCTTTAAAAATAAATACTCCCTCTCTTCCGTTCTGACAAAAACCTCATCTTCACGTTGTTTCATTCTTCTTGTATTGTTCCCTATTTATTGCCTCCAAACTGTGTGAAAGCCACGTTATTGACATGGTGGCAGCGGTGAACTAGTTTTGTGCATTCCATGGAAATAGAAAACTACCAGACAGCTAGTCATTGTAGTACTTTACAAGTTTTACCATCTGCCCCGTGAGCGAGCCATTGTAAACACCACTCCTGCTCAAAGTCCTGAACAAAGGGAGATAACTGAAGAAATTACTAGTTTGCTTCCCTACACAGTTGCATCCCTAACATTCTCGTCATGGCTACTGCTAATAATTCCAGCCGAGGTAATATACCCATACCTCGACCTCTTGATCTTAATGGCAACTTGACAGCCAACTGGAAGGTTTTCAGGCGTGACTGGAGAAACTATGAAATTGCCAGCAAACTGGACAAGGAGGAACCTGAAGTTCGAACTGCCACATTGCTATCATGCATTGGCCGGGAAGCTATGGACGTTTATGATGGCCGTATTCACAGATGAGGATGAGAAGGACCTTCAAAAGATCTTGAATGCTTTGAGAAATATTGCATCGGCGAAACTAACGAGTCGTATGAACGTTTTGTTTTTAACAGTAGGAACCAACGTGATGGGGAGAGCGTTGACAAGTATGTCGCAGAGCTGCGAAAACTCGTGAAGAGCTGCAATTATGAAACTCTTGAGGAAAGTCTCATCAGAGACCGTGTCATTATGGGAATAAAATGTGACACAACCAGGAGGAGACTCTTGCAAGAGTCAAAACTTACGTTAAGCAAATGCATTGATATTGCTAGATCACTCGAGTCCTCTAAGAAACAGATGATAACGATGCAAACTGAAACACCAAAAGAATACGACATCCAGAAGGTCGACCAGCAAAGGAAATCAACGCCCCAGTTTTATCAATCTAAGAGAGCTTCCAGCAACCACAGAGGCCCAGACATAGCGAATGTCAATTCAGTGGTACCACTCATGCAATGAAAAGAACTGTGTCCCGCATGGGGTAAAACATGCACATTCTGCCATGGAAGAAACCACTTCAAAGTGATGTGCAAGAAACGGATACATGCTGTCCATGCTGAATCAGACTCCTCGGGAGGACATCAATGGCCAATTTGATGATATGTGGTTGTCTGCAATAACAACTAACAAAGAAAAGTCAACAGCGGTCTTAAAAGTCAACAACATGCCCGTACGTTTCCAACTAGACACAGCTGCCGATATAAATACTATCTGCCAGAAGTATGTTCGTAAAGAGCAAGTCAGAAAGACTAATCAACGGCTAATTATGTGGAATGGATCGAAAATGCTTCCACTAGGTGTTGTTGAACTTGAAGTGACTGACGAAAAAAACGACACAAAGCACAAGGTCGAATTCACAGTTGTTCGTAACAATTATGCATGCCTCCTGGGACTCAAAACCGTGAAAGGACTGAATTTTGTGACAATAAATGATGCACAATTTATTGCAAGTGTATGCACTGGCACAATAAGCAAACTTGGTGACCTTGGAGAAGCAAGCCTGAGGACTGATCAGTCAATCAAACCTCGTACTCTGCCATGCAGAAGATTACCATTTGCCATACAAAAAAGGTCAAGTCTGAACTAGAAAACCTGGTTGAAAGAGGCGTCCTGCAAGTTATCGATGAACCTACAGAATGAGTTAGCCAGATGGCTATTGCTGAAAAATCGGATGGATCAATACGCATCTGCATCGACCCCAACCCTTGAATGAAGCTCTTTTAAGAGAACATTTTAGACTACCAATACTTGATGATGTATTGCCTGATCTCAAGGATGCCAAAATCTTCAACAAGCTGGACGTCAAGGAAGCATATTGGCACGTGCGTCTCGACTATGAATCCAGTTTGTTGACGACCATGATCACTCCGTTTGGTCGATTCAGATGGCTACGATTGCCATTTGGCCTCAAAGTCAGCAGTGAAATTTTTCAGAAGAAACTTGGAGAAGCACTGCAAGGTTTGAAAAATACAGTTCATATCGCTGATGATGTCGTCATCGCTGGATGTGGTAAAGATGACAAAGAAGCAGAGGAAAATCTACAGATCCGTATGAATGAATTAAGACAGCGGTGTGAAGAAAGACACATCAATCTAAATGAAAAAAAAAAATCTGTACTGAAGCAACACAAGGTTGTGTTCATGGGACACATGATAACAAGAGATGGCATATCTCCTGACCCAGCAAAGGTCAAGCCATCCAGCACCTCCCAGTTCCCACAGATATTTCTTCTGTACGACGATTGTGTGGCACTATACAATACCTGGCAAGATATATTCCGAATCTGGCCCAACACTTGGAACCTCTGCGAGTTTTAACTCGGAAAGAAACTCTTTGGAAATGGACTCCTGAAAGTAACACTGCTTTTGAAAATGTAAAGTCGCTCGTCGTCAAAGACACAAAACTCGCCTATTTTGACAACAACGAAGATATTGTTCTACAAGTAGACAGCAGTCAGGATGGTGTAGGAGCGGTCATTATGCAAAAGGTCGCCCAATCGAGTTTGCCTCCAAGACTCTCTCACAAACTCAACGTCGGTGGGCACAAATAGAAAAAGAACTTTTAGCTGTCATCATCGGTTTAGAACGTTTTGATCATTACACCTATGGTCGAAAGGTCTTGGTGCAAAATGATCACAAACCTCTTGCCAACATCTTAAGAAAACCACTCAGCCAAGCACCAAGACGGTTGCAAAATCTCCTGATGCGACTACACAGATATGACTGTGAATTCCAATATCTCGAAGGAAGAAATTGCTAGTCGCAGACACACTAAGTAGAGCTGTTGGGAAAGACCAGCACCATGAAATTCCCTCTCTCCACATCAATGTTTTGTCATCCGCGTCGATACCGGATGCGACACTCGAATATATCAGACAAGCGACGAAGGAAGACAGTTATCTCCAAGGACTCCTAAAATACACATGTGATGGTTGGCCACAAAGCAAAAATGACATTGACCCTGCACTGATGCCATACTGGCAACTCCGAGAGTCCATCAGTCTTGAGGACAACGTGCTGTACAAAGGGGAAAGAGTCATCGTACCTAAGTCGCTCCGACAAGACATGAAAGCCAAACTTCATGCAGCACATTTGGGATATGACAGCATGATGCGACGTGCTCGTATGACGATATTCTGCCCGGCATTGGTCAAGAAGTGAAACAACTGGCTGATCAATGCGAAATATGCCAACGTCACAAACCAGCCAATCAACGTGAGACCCTAACTCAACATGAGGAGGGTGAATCTCCATGGAGAAAATTGGCATAGACCTCTGTGAAAATGAAGGGCTGAACTATTTAATTGTGGTGGACTATTTCAGTAACTTCATAGAGATCGACTTGCTGAGTACCACAACAACGACCCAAGTCATCAAGAAACTAAAAACTTTATTCGCTCGATGGGGAATACCCAAAGTCATCATGTCCGACTGTGGCTCGCAGTTCACTTCGTCTGAATTCCAAAGATTCACAAACACATGGGGAATCACCCACAAGACATCATCCCCACACCATCATCAAAGCAATGGAAAAGCTGAGGCTGCTGTGAAGTCAATAAAAACATTGCTAAAGAAATGCAAAGAAAACAATCAAGACCCTTTTCGTGCTCTGTTAGAATTAAGAAACACACCAAAACAAGACACTCGGATTAGCCCTGCAGAAATGATGCTAGGTAGAAGACCTAGAACAATGCTACCATCGAAAGAATCTGAAGCAAAAATGACTATGACACAAAAATGCGCCGACAGCGAAGGCGAGATGTCATCAAAAGATCATTTAACAAACATGCAAAAAACCTCGCTGAGCTGCATGTGAACAGTCCTGTCATTTATAAAGACCCAATGAACAATTGGAAACCAGGTGTGGTAATTGAAAGAAGAACCAAAGATCATATGAGATTGAAGGAAAAAACGGTGGGACATATACAAGGAACAGAGTGCATCTTCGTATGAGACACAATCAGGTCGATGAATTCATTGATCTACCATGTCGATTCTCCGACGATTCAGGCGCAAGCGCGGACTCGAACTCAGAGAACACAACCATTCCTCGGGGAGAAGCAAACTATAACCTAAGACCACGTACCAACAGACGCCTCCCTATACGTCTTAAGGACTACACCACCCATTACTAAGAATATAAGAACTGATGGACTTGTATGTTGTTTCGTCCAGTGATAGTAATTGTTTGTCTGTGTTCCATTCGCATTCGATTTTTTATATATATATATTATATTACTTCTTGTCAGAAAATCGTCTGTACTTGTCTGTTGTCATCTTAAAGAAAAGGGGATGTTGAGAATGGTCATGCAGAACTACGAAACTACGGTAGTCCGAAGCTGTATCTCTAAAAATAAATACTCCCCTCTCTTCCGTTCTGACAAAAACCTCATCTTCACGTTGTTTCATTCTTCTTGTATTGTTCCTATTTATTGCCTCCAAACTGTGTGAAAGCCACGTTATTGACACAAGTCCTCTTTTTTTGGAATGACGGGTGGGAGCTAGCAAAGAAAAGGGAATACAGTCAACACTGATATATCAAATCTCTCTTTTGGAATAACGGGTGGGAGCTAGCAAAGAAAAGGGAATACAGTCAATACTGATAGATCAAGTAACGGGTGGGAGCTGGCAAAGAAAAGGGAATACAGTCAATACTGATAGATCAAGTCCTCTTTTTTGGAATGACGGGTGGGAGCTAGCAAAGAAAAGGGAACACAGTCAACACTGATATATCAAATCTCTCTTTTGGAATAACGGGTTGGAGCTGGCAAAGAAAGGGAAAAACAGTCAACACTGATAGATCAAGTCCTCTCTTTGGAATAACGGGTCAGAGCTGGCAAAGAAAAGGGAACTGCAGCCAACACTGATAGATCAAATCCTCTCTTTGGAATAACAGGTTAGAGCTAGCAAAGAAAAGAAAAGACAGTCAACACTGAGAATAGAACAAGTAAATCTAATTGGAACATCTGTGATAGTCACCACCCCAAACTCTCCAAAAAAGCTGAAACAGATATCAAAGTAATTGAATTGTGAAAAAGGAGAAGCTCTGTCATAATCTCTCCAAGTCCAAGAAATTGTTTTAAAGTTTCTCATGGTGATCCATCCCAAAATGGTTTGCTGTATTTCAATTTAAATAGGTCACACTTTCCTTTCCAATGCTTACCTATCATTATTTCTTTCATGATTTTTTTTACTTTAAGAGCCTCTCCTTGTCTTAGCTTCCTTTTACATGGTAACATATCATATATATATATACAGTGCTATATGTATATAGAACCATTGATGCTTCTCTTCATTTTTATATTGGTTGAAATAGTGAGCAAGTTTGTTCTACCGCATCAAATAAGTTCATTGTTTGAATTTTCTCTACCTTACCTATTTTGGGATGCTCATTATGTGTCTATCGTCACCTCACTTTTCTTTTTATCAGATAATCTCTTTCCCTTAAACAAACAAAAAATCCTCATAATGAAGCTTTTCAACTTTTCTTCCCATTTTACAGTCTTTCCTTGTGTCAATTATATATGACACTGAAATCATCATTTAAAAGCACATATTATATACATTACCATATTGTTTCATATGAAATTGATTAGTTCTGACATGCTAAATGAAAGGCAAAAAATTCAATAAAATAAACAAATACATTATCTCAAGTGTGTTTTTTCCCTCTTTATTTCATGAGCATTCTTGTATTATCATTTTATTTATTCGTTTCGTTTAACTCATGCTTTTTTAAAACTGTCATACCCCTTGCCTCACTATTTGCTCAATTTCTAGTAAAGAGCCATTAGCCAGTGATTTAGTGATAAACCTGAATCACGTGAGATCATTCCTGTCACTAGCCAAAATCTTTTAAAAAGCAGGTCCCAGTGACCAGATGGTGAACATCTTTTGTGGCATGTTGCTGGCCTGTGAAATTGACACAATGATCAGAGGTCAAATTATTTTTTCAACTTTCCTTCTTAGTCTACAAATTTATCAAATGAATCCATTTGTCACAAAAACTAGCTCATTTCATTAAACAAATTGGGGGTGTATTTCAGCAAATAGTATAGTTTATATTTTCAGGGGTTACTTAGTGTCATTCCTTCTATTTTGTTAAAAAAAAAATCTTCACAAATCTTTAATATGGCAAAATCATTTTTGGGCAGTCTCACTAAAGGTCTCATACATGACAAACTTACTCTTTTATTTCATTCTTTACCAAACCTGGAAAAGGATCCTCATTCATGGGTTTCATGGCTGGCAGAAAAAGAGAAATATTGTAAAGAAACATTTGGAGAAATGAGGCCAAAAAATTATATAGGAAATGAAAACTTCCCTAATCACTTGACATTTTGATGAATTCCTATGGTGTTGCAACTTTCTGGTAACAATGTTATATGTTTGATTCATTGTCATTTATCCTGTCCATCATTGGCAGTGATCTCTGTGAGAATTAAGAGGATACAGCAAGATGAAAAAAGAAGTGAAGAGTGAAAGTACAGAAGTACGATCTACCAGAAATGCCCACCAACCGCCCACCATTGTAGCATGTACATTGAAAGAGTAGAGTATCATTATGAGAGATGTTATCCATGGGAACGACCAACAGTGTTGGTTTGGTTCTTTGAAATTTATCCTGTCCACAATATGGTGCTTTCAGGGTGATTTAAGAGGAAATGGCAAGATGATAGATAAGTGAAAATGAAAGCAAAAAAAATGAAAGGAAAGAAGTAGAACCTACCAGGAGCCCTGTGAACCACCCACCCAACAAATGTTGGTGAATGGAGGGGAAAAATGATAAATTCCTAATTCCTTCTGTATTTTAGACATGTGCTATCAACCTGAGTTCACCTCGACGGTGGACAGGGTTATTTCAAAAAACAAACAAACATGGGCTGTCAAGAATGTTGTAAATTTACTTTAAATGAATTAGGAATGGTGACATATAAAACAAAACACTTCATTTCAAGACTGATTCAATGTTCTCTTCTTCTTCTTTTTTTAACGTCGTGTATTTCCTCGATAGAGGGGTTACGATGGCGTCCAATTTTGATGGCCACTCTCCAGGCCTTTTGGTCCAACGGGTCCTGCTCCGACTGCATCTGGCTTCCATGCTTATTTCCTCTTTTATGTTGTCGATCCGCGTTTCTTGGGTCTTCCACGTGGGCAAGGACGAGGGTGCTTTGAGGAGGATTTTCTTTGGTACTTTCGATCTTCGCGGCATCCGGCGTCGTGGGATACCATCTGAGTCGATCTCTCTCTGATTTTTGATGTGATATCTCCGATATCAAAGTAGGCTTTCGTGTTTGCATGTTGATGACGTTCGGTCGCTACAGAGCCATCGCAACATCTAACCGTTGGTTCAATCGAGACGCCGTGTCGTCGATGTTGTAGCCACATTTCCGAGCAGTATAATAGAGTACTTCGCACTTTGGCGTTAAAAGATCTTCTCTCTTATACAGCTGTATCGACAATATTGGTAACAGACTGTAGAAGCTCTTCCAAGCTTGACCATACTCTGGTCATTATGGCATCTTGACACCCTGCCCTTTCCAATAGTGTCGAAAGATGTGTTGCTCTTCGGACAGTTTTGCCATTCCGCTGCATCTCCGGTGGACCCACTTGCTGCACTGTGTACACTGAATGGCAGTCATGGCGACATTAATGTTACAGATGCTGCAAGGATACTTGCGATAAGTTGTGTTTGGTGACCACTTTCTAGATTTGAGTAATTTTGTCTTCTTCACGTTGACACGAGCCGTACTTCATCCGGCCAGACTTCCATGTGTTCATCGTTGTCAAGTTCCTCTATTGTTTTGTCTATTATAACTAGGTCATCAGTGTATAACATTTCCCACGGGGGTGGTTGTCTGGAACTCCAGCATTGATGACTTCGAGACAATTATGAAGAGATGGAACCTTGGTGGACACCTACTTGGATGTTGAAGCTTTCACTTTTTTTGTTATCGATGATCACGCATGATTCAGTATCTTTGTATATGGCTCTAATGCTCTTGATGATCCATTCACCAACGTGAAATCGTCTCATGGCTCACCAGATCACTTTTTGTGGGATCCTGTCAAATGTTTTTTCCAGGTCCACAAAAAGGAAGAACAAATCCGTCATCTTTTCACAGTATTTTTCTTGCATCTGGCGAATAACGAAGATCGTGTCCGCTGTCGACTTATGAGGGATGAAGGCACATTACATCTCGTCCAATTTTACGCGTTCGGATATATATCTTTCAGCCACTTTCAGACCATGTTTCAGCATCTTGAAATTGCGATAGTTCTGACAAAGCATGGCATCCCCTTTACCTTTGTACAGGGTGATTAGAGACGATTTGAGCCATTCACTGGGGATTTGGGAATGCTGGACTAGGGCGTTGACCAATGCAATCATGTAAGTCACGGTGCGTCTCCCCCAGCTTGAAGCATATCAGTCGTTACTCCGGATTGGCCAGGAGCTTTGCCTCTTTTCATGGTTTTGATTGCAAGCCCGACTTCAGTCGTCGTGATGAAAGGAGCTGGTCCTGTCACTGCTGGGGTGTATGTGAGAACGTCTTCGTCCCAGGGAAATTTTGTGTTGGGCAGTTGGTCATAGTATGTTTTCCATACTTGCAGTTGCTCATCCTCTGAGAACACAAAGCATCCGTCGGAGTTTTTAACACATTTCGTTCCCATCACGTCTGCGTTCGTCTTCTTCAGCGATTTGGAGTACTTGTAGAGAGCATCCATGTTTTCACGAACATCAAGATTGTCTAGCTTTTCAGGTGTGATGCCTTTTTGCCAAGTACACAGCTTTTTGGCTGCACGTTTGGCTTCCTCGTAAGGTCAGTGACATTCTCCCTGCTTCCACATTTTCCATGTTGACCTTTCGAGTCTTACTGCTTGGTCGACCTCAGATGACCACCATCTCCCTACATGCTGTGGTTTTCCACGCTTTGTGCTGCCACATATTTGACTGCAGGCACTCAGGCATGTTGATTTGATCTTCGACCATATGTCATCGGAATTTGCTTAGACGTTTTCAATCGGTGGCAGATTTACAAACATTCTCCTCAAATTCTTGTCTGTAGGCAGCTTCGCGCAGCTTCCATACACGTAGTATTGGCTTCTTCAATTTTTGTTTCGGTTTGCCTGTGAGACTGGTCTTGCGGATCAGAAGTTTATGCTGCGTGAGGCTTTCTTCCGGGGGATGACGTTAACGTTCCTGGTATTGCATCTTTGTCTAGTTACAATGTAGTCAATCTGAGTGCGACAGCCACCTGATTCGTGGGGTGAAAATTTTCCGGTTTGTTCGTATCAATTTAACTTATGTATAGGTGTAATGGGCATGGTGTACTGAGTTGAAATATATTGTGATTTCTTTCTGCTTGCCATGGCAACGGCGGCCACCTTGGATCCCCCCTCCCCCCAAATTTCACCAAGTACAATATTGATAGGCTTCTACATTTTTCAACAAATTTCTTTCAAACTTGGCACTCACCTTATTTGATACAATATCTAAATTAGTTCAGATTGGATTTTTGTTTTATTATTAATTTTTGTTTTTATGAATTTTTGAAAATAGCATTCATGAGAATTGAGAACAACCCAAAATATACCAAAATATTGTACAAAAGATTCAATTTCTCCAAAACTATAATACATATTGGAAAAAAATATCTGATAATTTTATTGTTTTCCCCACTCATCATTCATACCAAATTTCATGAAGATATGTCGAGAAATAAAAAAAATAGATAAGAAATAATGAATAAGAAACATTTTGAGAAAATTGTATTTTTCTCATTTTTTCTGTTATTTGAATATATTTTTCTCCAATAAACCTAAAAAAAAAAGAGTAGGATAATACTTTGAAACATCATAAAACCTTGAGAGGCTCTTAGCTACTTCTTATTGACACTGTTTCAAGTGCACAAACACCTTTTACTCACTTTCAGATGGTGTCTTTTGATAATAGGTGCATATTTTCCGGACAATCTAAGGCAATATTCATAATAGGTCCTCAAATAAGCTTTTACTGGATAGCGTTTATTGTGACCATCATAATGACTACCAATTTGCCATACTTTACATAATATTTCTGGCTTTTAGCTGTGTTGAAAGATAGGCCTGTATCCTTTCTAAAAAATTCGTATAAATTCAAAGAATCAATAATGAACTTTTTTTATGATATCATTGTGATGGGAATGAACTGCTCTTTCCACTAGAATGATAGATTAAATTTGTCCCATTTTCGCCAAAAATGGCATTCCCAGATTAATATAACTGAGAGATAAAATTCTCTCAAATGACTATGGTATTGATTGATGGATTTCCCAAAGGAAAATTAACAAAGAGAAAGGAAACATGAATTTTAAATCATTTGTCTTAAACAACTGACACTTTGAATGAATTTGAATACATGTACTATGATCTCTTCTCACCTTTAGACAATTACAACCAAACCACCCTGCCATACCCTAGCAACAACAGAGAGGGAAACAAAAACTAAAAACAAGCAACACAAGTCACAACAAAAGGAAATAATGACAAAAACAGAAAGAACCAATAAAAACCAAAAAATGTAATGTGAGCCAAAAGTCAACTTACCATTAACATCAAGAGTCGCTGCCTTGAGCTTTCGCAAATCTAAAAACGAAAAAGGAAGGAAGGAAAGAAGAGAGATTTAGCTTTAAAGGCCACCAGCTTTCAAATAATGTGAAAGCAAAATCATGGATTTATGGATTCTTAGGTATCCCCCCCCCCCACTCAAATGCAGGCTCACCAACCATATATCATTTAATCCTTTATCCCCCAGGCTGTTTCAATCAAAGTCTTTCTTAACTCCCTGGGATCATACAGTACAGTGTGTGTGAAGCAGAGGAGTGATGTACCTTTCCTAAGAGTACAACGTCGGAAAAGAAACACCTGGGCCAAAACGATTTGTCTGAAGAAAACTCATAACTGCACTAACGCTTTCCATCTTTGACTTCAGACATGTTATACATCCACATCTGAAGTGAATTTTTTGCTTTTGTTTGCTTTTAGTATGTACATAAGTAACCGTCAAAATACAGTCATCCTATATCATTGAAAAGCTTTAGCGTCCTTGGATTTTGACTCGATTTTCAAAATCTATCCCCTCCCTTAGTTATTAATAAAATCACTCAAAACCTGTGCAGAATTTACAATAGTTCAAAAGATTTGCCAACTCTTGATTTTTTCTCAACACATTTACTCCTCTGATCCAAAATTTCATTCTAGTTTAATCCAACATTTAGCTCTAGTATGAAACAATTTCTGCTCCCCAGTGGGCCAATTTCTTATATATTTAAAGCCAGCATAACCCAAACCTGGAATTTACTAGAAGGAAAACAACCTCACAAAAACAAATACAAAACAAAAGAAAATACCCAAGAAAATAGGCGTGGATAGACATGCATTCATTTCATTATAACAAGGGAGATAATTGACCATAAAACAGCATCATGTAGAAGGATCCTTGGATAATTTGATAGTCCGAAAAATGCTTAATCTGAAATGAAATTTCTATTCCCATTAATTTCAAATCTAACGTTTTCAACTGTACAATTATAATAAGGGACGCCTCCTGAAGTGATTTATTTTGCTTTTGAGGTAGGGTTTTTATTTTAGTATATATATGAGTAACTGTTAAAATATAGTCACCCTACATCATTGAAAAGTTTGTAGCGTCCTCGGTTGTCAAGGAAACGGCCGCCATCTTGGATTTTGATCCAATTTTCCAAATCTCACTCCTCTCTTAGCTATGAATAAAATCATTCAAAACCTCTGCAGATCGTTTTTTCCCTTCAATATCTAAAGAGTGACGTCGGTTTATATTTTTGACAGTTTTTAAAAATGAATTTTCGAAAATAACACACATTGTCTATATGCAATATTAGCATTTTTATTACAAAAAAACGTTTTCGCAAAAAGTTAAGAAGATATGAAAAAAAAACCTGACGCCTTTCTATTAACATTGACGAGAAGAACCTGTGTGCAAAATATTGTACAAATCGGTCGGTAAATGACGGAGGAGACAGATTTTTAGTGTGAAAAAACTACATTTGAGAAAAATGCAAGTAAAGAAATGAAAAGAAAATAACATAAAGCAATCGCTTCAGGCGGGTTTCCTTCTTGCTTGCCCCTTACTCTCTTTCGACAGTCTCTGGCATTGTTACTAATGTAAAGAGGATTGTAAATCTAGGTTTAGATGTTCATTGCTGTGATAACAGACGTCAAAATGACTAGTTGTTTTGTTTTGTCTCTATTCCTATACTTGTGCCAATGTCTGCATACTGCCCAAGCTGCATTGTGACCTCCATCTCTTATGTCATTCAGCGCTAGGCAAAATCGACGTGCGGTGTTCGACAGCCAAGCGAAGTGGTGTTACCACATTCGGGTGGGTTAGCAAATACGCTAGAGGAGTTTTCAGTGCCATCTTCTCAGTCAGTGTTAGGGTAATTAACGTCAAAATATTGATTGTCTTTATCTACAGTAAACACAAAATATTTTGTAACAAAAAAAGTATACATCATATGGACTTTTTTTGCCATTAACTTGTAGATAAATGATCATTCTATCCGAGTATGCAAAGAACAGAAAGTCAACAATTTGGTCCCAAACTCACTAATCTAGGTGGCCCCCCCCCCCCTTATGTAATCAACAAAAAGACATGAAAGAAAGTTGTCATGTATTGTAGCATCTCTATTGACTGCCTTGAAGTTGTTGATACATCTTTGACTTAAAACATTCAAGACACTTGTGATACAGCTAGTCCGTAATGACAAACACTGGGATACTCATAATGACTCACTTAGACTAATCAAGTAAGTATAAAGAAAAATTATGGAGCCTTCAAGGCCATTACGAGGGCCCAAAAGCCCAAAAGTTTACCCCTAGTTTCTATAAGTGAAAAGGAATAGGTGATAATATATTGCCATCTGGACAGGATGCTAGTATGGCACAGAGTTTACTCCCAAGCTGGTTACTGGTACCCAATTGCAACTAGCAGGATTTGAACCCAAAACCCTATGATTCCAAGTTCAGCGGTCTAATCACTAGGCCACCAATGCCAGAATCAACTAAATTTATTTCATGAAACTAAATCCTCACAAATGTCAGAAAGGGAGCAGCAAGCAGCAGAATGAGTACAGGAGAAGAGTATTTGCATAAAATCACTACCTAGGAAAGTAACTATCATGTATATTCATTAAAAAAATCCTTTGTTAGGTCTCCTGTAACACATCGTTAGCTCTTGACAATCTGTTAGCAATACTTAACTCAAAAGTATATTGTCCTAACTACACACTTGACAATTTTAGAGTTAGAACCATTATCAGATTCATAGTCATTAATTGCCCTGACTCACACAAAAAAACAAACAAAAACCAAGTTAAGTTTATGTGCGTCACAAGTTTCACTCGCATTTTGTTCTAACTTAGGTATTTTCTTTCCAGCTGAGAACCTATGATTTGGAGCCTTTTTTCTTAAAATTGCTTTAAGTGTAGTTAGGCAAATATAATTTCTGGGCCAATGAATAAACAGTATGACATTTCATCTGAACAACTTACCGCCTGATGTTATGAAGAAGCAGATAAAGGGTGATGGCAAAGGCCAACAATATGGTGGAGATAAGCGGCAATGAGGGTATACTGGATCTTTCTGTCGCCATATGACTCGATCAGCTTTTGGACACCTCATTACCAATCTGGCAAAGATAATCACACTCATCACTTTCATGCGGTGACTGCCACTCTGTCTGACATCAAATTTATTACATAATGCGACCACTATGATAAAAATATGGATAAGCCATACACCGTATGTTGCACAACAGCTTTCTCGTTATTTTTATTCTCAAATTCAAAAAAGGCGCATCAATGAATGAAATGACTTTCCAAAACCTTCATATTTTTATCATATATGTATATGGGCAGGATCTATAGATTTATGTTTAAAAAAGTAAAAAATAAAAAGTTTAGCTTGTACAGTACTCGTCAGCATGCCGAATTTCTGCACATTAAAACTGGGTGATCAAATTTTCCTATATAAAAATTCTGTATAAGTACACGTCATGTACGTATTATGTTACGTTTTTTGGGCGATACATTGTGTGAAAAGCCTAGTTTGAAACAATCATTCGACGAGCGTGTGCCAATGAGGACAAACTTAACAGTAGACGTCTTTGACGTTGCAGGTGCAACGGAATCGGCGGTAGTGGTCATGTAGCTTAGTGTAACCTGTGCAATCGATGGGAAAAGTAGTGGACGGTAGGGCTATGCGTGTATCTTTAATAATGTTAATCATTGCATACAGTACTACACCTATCCGTACACACTACATGCGTAACAGCAAAAGCATAATTATAATGGCAGCAGGCGGTCATGCAGAGATTTTTTGAGACAGTGGAGGGATGGTGGTTGGTAAGCAGTCTCATGGGATAACTCATATGGAGACACTGGATTTCTGCACTCAGATTACTGCACGCTTTTTGGCTTCTCAAGAGCATGCTAGAATCCAGCCAGTACTGTATACATATTTTCCTCAAAATCTCACAGATATGCTCTGTCACTGTCAGCTACAATGATACATTAGAAAGTGGGAAAACCCACCATCATCTCCTTTCTTTTTCCCCCAACCTCTTACAAAACACACACACACACGTCGCACCCACACATCAAACATTATTTCCCTATTTTCTAACCTAAATAGCTTTTTATCTTATACACACGCACACAAAGATGCAAATCTCTCTTTCTCTGTCTGTCTGTCTCTCCCCCTCTCTCTCTCTCTCTCTCTCTCTCACACACACACACACACAAATACACATTCCATTCTCTATCTGTTTGTATGTCTGTGTGTCTTTATCTTTCTCTGTCTATCTGATTCTCTTTCATGAGCACTTTATCACCTTGAGCCTCTAGGAAAACTGAAAACTGGGTTTTATGTCAAAACCAAAGCCACCAAGTTTACACACTCTCTACTGAGAGTCATAGGCTTAGTAGCATAGAGAGAGTAAGCACCATTTCTCAACATTACATTATTTTTCTATAATTAAGCATTTTATTGTTTTTGCTAGTTAATAAACCTTACAGAAAAAAAGACAATGTGAACACAAGAATTCTCACTTTATATAAAACCACTAAAAACGTTTGCTTTAATCATAAAAATTGCAAATGTCAAATATGTGATTTTCCAAATACTTTATAAGACAGTCCCCTTATAAAAAGAATATTCTCACCTGGGTTGTCAACACTTGAAATTTGTTTTGCAATATCAATCTTATTTTTGAATTGCTGTCAATGTACCTATGGAATAAAGTTTGAGGATGATTTCGTCTTGCAATTCTTATGTGAAAAACTGAAGCAAAAAACAAGAGGGTAAAAGTTCTGACAACAAACCAAATCTGCTATGCAAATTTGATTAGAGGCGTTGTGGCACATTGGGTAGCATTGTGATTTTGTTATCACGAGACTGGTTCAGAGCCCTGGTTGAACCGATTCTTTCTTGATAGCTTACTCTTAGGAAAGATACTTTATTCTTCTTTCCTTACTCAACTCAGGTGTGAATAAGTACCAAATTATTGGCAGAGAAGGATGTTGTCCTAAGTATGTGGTGGCAAACAAGCAGTTATACTATATGCTCCTTAAGGAACTGAGAACTTTGAATGAAATGGCCTGCTGTATGATAAATGATGTAAAGTCAGTGAGCCTCAATGGACTATAAATCCATCTTTATCTCTTTTTATGTTTTCTCGGAAAACTTATACATATGTACAATATTCAATAGCGCAGCAGAAAAAAGAGAAAAATAAAAGACTGCAAGTTTGTGCATAAATTTGAAATTAGATTTGGCAACAGAAATTTAATAACAGAATAGTAACCATAGACAAATTGGTTTTTCATTTAAAATAGTCTACATAATGGGGGAGAGAAGATAAAATAATATTTGCATAAAAATACATGAATGGAAACAATAACTTCCAGCTCATAATGCCAACAGCATATCTCATGATTTCACTTTTGCCAACACCCCCCCCTCTTATCCGTTAAGATCCTACCTTAGTAACTCACTTCCCTCCATGACATTTCCATCTTTATCCACCGCATGGATGACAAGGATGGACCTGGAGAGTAAGTTATAAATGTCATGTCAAGCACGAAACAAACTTTGATTTTTAGACGCCTTGCATTGTTCATTAACCTTCACACATCAGGCAATAAGCTTCCGAATACATACAAAATAACATATTTTTTCTCTAAGTCTTGCATTGCTTGTCAACTTTCATACATCAAGCAATATGCTTCCATTACATTCAAAACAAAATTTTTGTCTCTAGATGCCTTGCTTTTGTTCGTCAACCTTCACACATCAAACAATATGCTTCCATTACATTCAAAATAAATTTTGTCTCTAGATCTTCGTTGCTTGTCAACCTTGACATCAAGCAATATGCTTTCCAGTACATTCAAAACAAAATTTTATCTCTAAATGCCCTTGATCTTTGTTTATTAACCTTCACACATCAAGCAATATGCTTCCATTACATTCAAAACAAAATTTGATCTCTAGATGTCTTTTACGTTGCTTGTCAACCTTCACACTTCAAGCAATATAAGCTTCTTTCTTTCTTTGTCAATTCCCATTCTACCTTTCTCTGTTATGGATTCAGATGCCCTAGATGATCTTTTCTCCAGGGTGCCCTGTCCTGGCATTTTCTGTTCCCTTCAAAAAAAGTTAAATTTCTATGCTTGAATGCCTCTTTTATATCTTCTTCCCAATTTCTGAAGGAGGAGGTCTGCCTTTTGGTCTTTTACCTTGGGTTTTTAACACTGTATACTGATTTAGCTATTCTATTGTCATTCATTCTGTTTAATTGCCCAAATCATCTCAATTGATGTTTTTCTACCTTAGTTTTCATGCCCTCTGTTTTGGTTTGATCTCGTATTGTTGTGTTTCTGATTTTGTCTCTTTTAGTTTTCCCTACTACTCTTCTTAGATATTTCATTTCAGCTGCCTGTACTCTACTGTATTCTCTACTGTCTAACGTCCAAGTTTTGTTGCCATAGAGGAGAGTAGGACAATAAACTGTATTGTATACTGCCATTTTGGTTTTGGTTGACAATTCTTGCTTACCTACAAATGCCTTTCCTAGATGGTTATATATTGCACCTGCCTTTTGGATTCTCTGGCTGTTTTCTTCTCTTAGTTTTCTCTATGAGTAATTGTAGCTTTGAATTCTCCCTTTCAAGCTCAATTAATGTTCCTAAGTCATTCATTTCTTCTTCCTGCTCAAGTTCAATGTTCATAATGTTGATATTCGACTGAAGGTCACTTTCTGATTTTCCAAACAGAACTAAATCATCGGCAAATGAAAGCATTGATACATTTACTGGTTTGAGTTTGTCACATATACCTACATTCGTTTTCTTCATTTTGGGGATGCTTTTGCGACTGAACACATAGATGTGATAAACAAAAGAGGACTTAGGATACAACCCTGTCTTATTCCTATATCTACATCAAATTCTGCAGATATGTTTCCAGCTACTCTCACTGCCAACATCGGTTTATTGTAAAAACTTTTAATGGCTTCTATTAAATTTTGCTCTACGTAGTGTTCTTTTAAGGAATGCCATAGTTCTGTCCCTCCTCACAGTGTCAAATGCCTTTTCTAAGTCAATAAAAGACAGGCGCAAGTCAATCTTTTCTCTGAGGGAATTTTTCTATTATTTGTCTAATTGTAAATATGTGATCTTGTACAATTTCTTCCTGGTCTAAATCCACTCTGATGCTCTTCAATCTGATCCACTACTCTTTTCCTTAGTCTCATTTCCAGTATCGCTAAGTTTTTTAGTGATATCCCTCTATAATTTGAGCATTCCATAGTTGATCCCTTTTCTTTTCTTGTATTGGTACATTACCGTTCACTTTTTCCATCTGGCACCTATTTGGACTTCCATGATTGTTGGCATATTGCATGTAATAGCTTGTCTGCCTCTCTCCCTTGGTTTTTAATCATTTCTGGATAAACTTGATCTGCTCCTAGGGCTTTTTCCAATTTCACTTTTTTATAACTGTTTAGATTTCTTCCATTGATATATCTACATCTTCAGCTGTTCCTTTTCTGTTTGTTTTCCTCTTCATTTACTCCTTTGGAGGTATTATGTAAGTGATGATCATGTTTCCATGATTTCGCTGTCCTCTTTCATTATTTCATCCTTTGGCATTCTTAATTTATGTAGTTTATCATTGACTTTGTCATGTCTTCATTTACTCTTGTATATTTGTTGAAGTCTTTGCGGAAAAAAACTCTTCCCATTGTTTCTATGCTTTTATTCTTTAGGCAAAAATCTATTTCTCTCCATTTTTGATCCTTCTTTTCTTTGAAGTTGTCTCTCCTTTACTTATGACTGCTTACAACTGGGAGTGTATCTATATTGTTGCCTACTCTAGATCAATCTGTCTTTTTAAATCTCCTACATTGAAACCTGTTTTACTACAGGTTTATTAGTTCCTGTTTGTTTGTTTTCCTCAGTCAATAATCTCATTTTTTAAGATCACTAAATATTTCTGCTCTCTGCAGCTCCAATTTGTAAATCGTTTTCATTGAAGATATCTTTTTTCTTTAGTTGTGTCTTCATTTTGTCCATCTTTTTTTTCTTTTTGTGATTTGGTCCATAAGTTATTAATAATTTAATTTCTCTTCCTTTGGTTTAATATTTACCTCTAATAGCCGTGGGCTTATAACTTTCCAACTTCCTAGTAGTTTTTCATGCCTTTCATGCACTAGGAGGCCTACTCCTGCTCTAGCGCTATCTTTGACATCTACTCCTGAGAAGATTAAAATATGATTTGGTCCTACATTTTCTATTCCTTGTCCTTTTTTTCTTTGTTTCTGTAATGGCCAAAATGTCAACTTTGAATTTTCCCATTTCTTCAACTAATTGTAACTCTTTTCCATTTATTGCCCTAATTTTCCATGCTACAAAAATCAGTCCGCGTTTGTTCCCATGTTCGTCGTTGAAAGGTCAAGCCAGGTATATTGCATTTGTTTCTCTGAATCATTTTGGTTTTGGATAAGCAGGAGATTAGCCCACTGTACCCTAGGTAGATAGTGGGGCTGCCACCTTGAGGCCCCCTGCCATGCCTTGTTATTTTGTCAGGGTTAACTCCTTTGTCAATCAACACCAGCCTGTAAGGCATCAGGTTGTTATTTTCTGTCAGGATTAACTCCCTTAGCATTTGGTCAGTCAAGACCGACCTACAAGGCAGCAGGTTATTTGCTGTCAGGGTTAACTCCCTTAGCCTTTGGTCGGCCAAGACCGCCTGCAAGGCAGCAGGAGACTCATGGATGTTGGGATCATCTACTCCCCGTACAGGTGCTTTCCTATAAGCTTCAATTACATTCAAAACAAAATTTGATCTCTAGATGTCTGGCGTTGCTTGTAAACCTTCAGACATCAAGCAATAAACTTCCATTAGCGTTTCTTAAAAAAAAAAAAAATCCTTTGTATACATACTCTTCATGGTAAATACAGACTTACGGACTCAAAGCCAAAAAAAAAAACCCATACTAAATACACGATTTTATGTATTGGTTGGAAGCTAAGTGTTTTGATCTAGTCTAAACCTAATTCAGGTGTCCATCCAACTCAGACTACAAATGGTATTTGAGATGCAAACAAACTTGCACTTGAGTAGATAATGGTGCAGGCAATCCGTGTCTAGGTTTGCATATGCCCTTGCTCTCAGAGTGAAAAGTTGTGAATTTGGCTCTAAAACTGCTAAGGTATGCCAGAATTAGGCCTAGTCGGTATATTTATGATGCCAGATTTCAAGCAAGACACGTACAAAAATTTTCCTTTCATTTTTTTAAATTCGTAACCTTTGATTTCTCCCTGGGCACAGGAGGACAAAAGAATTGATTGTATTACAAATCCACTGAGGACCAGAATAACGCAAAGCCTTGTTCAATTTGTTCCACTGATTACGATTACAGTGCAATGGACTTTCATTATCTCAACATTTTTTAGTTTCATTTAAGAATACAGTGGAAATGTCTTTCCTCAAGGATAGAATAGCGTCTTTGTGAGCTCTTCAACTGATTTTAGATTCAAAATTCATATCTACGGGGCTGTATAGGCCCTGCAAGCAATAGAATGGTAGAGAAAAAATGTATACAACCTAAGGAAGCCACATTGGAGTGGAGTGAAGTCAACAGTTGATGAAGGACAATAAGTGTCAACTCCACCAAAGAAAACAGAACAGACATGTGATAATTTTGTTATAACTCTTCATCAGACAACAAACAAGATATTACTGGTTGTTATGGGACAAAAAGCTGTATCCGAAACATTATACATCTGTTCTGTCTTTTTTATTATCAATTATTACCTTTGGCAGAAAAAGAGTTATTTTAATTCAAGGGAAAATCAGTTTCTATTTACTACTAGCCTTACTTTGATCCATCAATTTTTCCTCCATCAGCACTATAGGGAAGAATATTATCTGCTATGACCTGATATCCTGGTATTTTTATTGCCCTGAAAGAAAATTTAAAATTGCATAATTAAATAATTGAAAAGAACTGAACAAAAACAGTCAAACAAACACATTGTGACTTTTTTTCTTAACCGCAGAAAGATATTTTACATCTTAGCTTGCACATAAATTATGTAATGAATCATTGCGTCTAAAAACAGATAAAGATGGCTTTAGAGTCCATACCCCTGCACAAGCGCAGGCTCATCGTTTATCTACCAGTAGACCATATCATTCAAAGTCCTTCTGAACTCCCTGGGGAGCATACAGCACAGCAACCTGTTAGGCACTACATACTTACATTTTGACAAGATTTGTCTCTACCTTTAGCTGGGTAATCATTCACATATGAATCAAGTGAGAAAAATAAAGTGAAGTACCTTTCCTAACATTAACAGGGCAATGTCTTTAAAAAAAAATATACTTAGGCCAGCCAGGGTTTTGAGGCAGTGTCATCATGATTCCAAACTCACAACAATACGGTTTTGCCACAACACCTCACTTTAATTTCTAATCTAAAGGAATTCACTTAATGTAAGAACTCAGAGTTACAACTTGCAAATAACATAACGACTCTATTACTTCTATACTTAATCCTGAGGCTTATTACCCCCCCTCTCCTTAAAAAAAAAAGGTAATATTTTTTAACGCTTTCTTTTGAATCGAACACAATTTATTGTTATAGAAGGTTACAAATGCAGAGAATTTTATCTCCAATGCATCTTGTTCCAGAGGTCTGTGCTGGGGCCCATATTATTTGTCTTATACACCTGCCCATTACCTAAGGTCCTTTAAGAAAATGTCATGTGTTACCACCATTATTCTTATGATAGCCAATTGTACAATGTTAATGCTGATGGTGGCTTAGATGAAATCATCAGTAAAAAAACACACAACATACATGCCCAAAAGTAAGTAATGGATGAATGCAAGCAGATTAAAGTTAAGCGATGAAAAAACAGAATTAATGAAAATAGAGTGATCAAAATAGCATAACTTGAGGGGGAAATAAAATCAACATGGTATATCTGAGTAAAGTGTAAAACTTAGGAATCATTTTTTTATCAGAACTTTCTACGGATCCTCAATTCAGCTGCTTAATAAAATCACCAACAGTTTCCTTCAGACAGATTAGTTCCATCCATCCTCACAGATAACACTACCAAACAACTTGTCACTACTCTTATATTCTCTAAGCTTGATTAGTGTATTTCTTTGTTGTTTGGCCTCCCAGAAGGGAAAATTAAACAACTTTAATTCCTTCGAAACAAAGTAACTAGATCTATTTTTAAGAAGAAAAAAATTCAAATGAGCCCCCACTTCTGAGAGAGCTTCACTGGTTAACTGAAAAATGAATAGCATTTAAAGCTGCAACCTAAGTTTATAAATTTCTTGATGGAACAGCACCCATTTAACTTCAAAGTATTTTGAATTTCTATAATCCTGGTCAAACCTTAAGATTGCCTGTCAACACTTCTATTCTATTATTCCCTCATGTAAAAACTAGTGCGGGTCTGGGTAAGCAATCTTTTGCATTTTATGGCTCTTTGATGTGGAACGCCCTACTGCAGAGACTTAGAGAGTCAAAGTCACTCTTAATGTTTAGAAAAGAATATAAAGAAACATCTTTTAATTAGCTCATAAAATCTTTAAACTGACATTTTTTCTTAGGCTCATATGAATTCTGTGAGTGTTTGAATTTGTGTGTGTGCATGTGTGTGGTACGTGTGTGTGTGTGTGCGTGTGGTGTGTGTGTGTGTGTGCATGTGCGCTGAATCTTCATTCATAACAGTATCTATTTATTTTCTTCTTCTTTTTTGATCTCTGTATCTGTTTATTTTAATTTTTACACCTTTTTTTCTTATTCACATTTTTTAATTTCTTGTCATGAATTGTACACTTATGGTTATGTTCTTGTAATATGACAAACATGTAATTCATATTATGTATTATATATACATATAAACAATACATTTTAAAATAAAACAGAACCCATATAATTGTTAATAACTTCTCAACAACATGGCCCAATCCCCATAAAACTTCAACACAATAAACTTTAGTCTTATACATTTTGATAATATACAATGCAATCCCCCGATAATGACATCTCCGAATAACGACAACCCCCGATAAGCGACATGGATCCCTGGTCCCGTTTTTTTGCTATATATCATTAGTAAAAAACCCTCCGAATATCGGCGTGAAACCTCCCAATAACGACATAAGTCTAGCCGTAAACACTACATTTGACATGAAAATTTGATCAATATTGACAAAATTGAGATGTATTCTTAGCAATGAAAACACTTCTTTTTCGGCCAATGACAACGTGTGAGATTATTTCTCCATCTCTGAGGGTACCAAGCCGTGACAACCAGCTAGTAAACCCATCTGCTGGCTCTACCAACCCCACCCCCAACACACCGGCCCTTTTCAGGGCCCCACCACATCTTCCCAATTGACTAGCCTCACTCAGTAACGCCCCCTTTAGCCACCATTTTGAAAAATTCTGAAAAAACGACATCCCCGGAAAACGACATGATTGTTCGTTTGAGCGACGTCGTTATCGGGGGATTGCACTGTAAGCTTTATTTTATATAATTTCCAAAACAATGAAAGTCACGCTATTAGTAAAAAGAAGTACATTTTTCACTTTTCAATATTTCTGGGGGAAAGTTATCATTAAAGATAAAAGATAGATTTACAGTCTGTACCTCCCGCACACGTGCGGGTTTACTGACTGTACATCATTTATCCCTAGCAGGCCATTTCATTCAAAGTCCTTCTCAACTCCCGGGGGAGCACACAATAGACAAGTTTGTTAGGCTTTTCGTACTATCACTCTAACTAGATCTTTCTGTACTATAGATGGGTACTCATTCACGCCTGAGTCAAGTGAGGAAAGTAAAGTGAAGTACCTTTCCTAAAGCACAACGTTGTGAAAAAAACATTATCATTATTATGAGACATGAATAAAGGGGTATGATTTTATTCTCTAACCTTAAACGAAATTCACTCAACAATAGTTCTTGGCATAAATAACTCGCAAGTATATAAGGTGATGTCCCAACAACTTTGACAAGTAATCTCTTGAATCAGGTATTGCTTTGGATATGCATAAAGGGACTCTGAAATATCAGACGCTCTTTTTGAGAATCATCAAACCATATTACGTATGGTGCGCTTAGAAAAATGGAGCCAGGAGTGTGTTTATTAGGGGTGTATTAAATATCTTTCTGGCCTCACTTCTTATGTCTGTATTCGTTGCTAACAATTGCCTATTTCATTCTTTTTTCTAAATGTTTGGTTTGGCATGCATGTGAAAAAAAAATTTATTATCCGTGAATTGCTCATCTCTCTAACTATGTATTTATTGGTTTCTGTTTCTTTTATCGTCACACACACACACAGTGATGTCAAAGTATTCAGGATCTCACCTCGCTAGCGTAAACAGTGCTGTGACCTCATTGACTGACAAGATGGGGGTGGTAGTGGACAGATCCTGAGCTCTACTTGAATCTGTGTTAGGCCCCTATTCTTTTTCTTCTTTTCTCTCTCTTATTTAACTGCGTTTTAGTAGTATTATGTCGTGATGTGAAGAAGTGTCACTATGTAAGATTGAGTGTAATACATGTATGTCATGCTCACCTATGTAAATCAAAATACATCTAAATTTGTAATGTTTTGTTACTAATGCCACAAGGTTCCATAATCCATTCAGCCACGTGTCAATCTCATTTAGGCTGAAAGATCATAAAATATATAACATGATAATTGCATGCAGGCTTGCCCAGACTACACACCCGTGTCCAGGCTCAAGATGTGAAGCTGACAGGCCCCTTCCATTCCATGATATGTATTGTTGCTGAAGGGTGTAATGGTGGTGGTGGATGGCGAGGCCGGCAGGCAGGAGAGAATTTTAATTGCTTGCTTGCTTTCATTCCTATGATATAGGCGTAACGGTAACGATATTTATTAGAAACCTTGCGTGTGTCTTTAATGGAGCTGGGTAGTTTTCATTTCGTTTGATGTGTTGCTTGGGGGATTTGATATGAACATTGAAGGTGTGAAGTGTGGTTTCTTCTTCCATCCATCAACATATTTGTTTACTTTCATTTTATTTCTCATGCTCCATTTTTCCACAAAAAAACCGAGGGGTGCACTTCTTAGCGTTGATGCCCTTAATAGGATAATACGGTAAGTGAAATTTATTGAAAGAGTGAGCTCATGTGACGTTCTGAATATATTTTCACTTACTTAACAACCTTATCTTGCAAGCCACGATTTTTTTCCTCAGTTAGATAGAAGGTTAAATGCACAACTTGTGAATATCCAACAACGAAGATCTGAAAGAAGAGTAAATGCAACATTATAGAATGAAGAAGAAAAGAAAATGCCTTCTACTTTCATTGGTTTATAACCTAGTAGTTAGGCTGGCGGATTTAAAAGATAAAGATAGATTTATAGTCTGTATCCCCGCACAAGTGCAGGTTTACCGACTGTACATCAGTTATCCCCCAGTAGGCGTTTCATTCAAAAGTTCTCCTCAACTCCTGGGGAGCATACAGTACACTCTGACAGGATCTTTTTCTACCTATAGCTGGGTACTTATTCACACCTGAGTCAAGTAGAATGAAGAACTTTTCCTAAGAGTACAATGTGGTGGAAAAAAAAACACCTGTACCAGCCATGGGGCTTGAACCAGTGCCGAAGTGTTTACCAACTCACAACACTACGGTTCAGCTACAACACCTCTAAAGACCATTTAAGATTTTAAAAACCTGGGTTTGAATCCTATGTCTGAAGTTGTATTCCTTGAGAAAGACACTTAACCCACATTTTCCCACTCAACGCCTATACAAACCCAGGTGCAATGAGTATCATCCCCTGGTGAGAAGTAAAACCTGTCACAGCCTAGTGTCCCGTGCAGGGGTAATGAAACATCACCCTTTCCACTTCCCACTACAGAAATTGGGATAAGCTTCAGTTTTATGGGCTGTAGTGGCGTCGGTGGTTGAGCGGTTAGGCTGTCGGGCTGGGGATCTTGAGGTCCTGAGTTTGAATCCTAGCAAAGCTAGGTGCGACATTGTGTTCATTGGGAAAGACACTTAACACGCATTTCCCCCACTCTAGCCAGGTGCAAATGGGTACAAGCACTAACTTGGGAGTAAAAACCTGTGTCAGAATAGCGTCCTGGCCAGGAGGTGATTATTGTCACCTATTCCGCTTCACGCTATAGAAACCAGGATAAGCTCAGGCTCTATGGGCCTTAAGGGCCTTGAAGGAACTTTACTTTACTATGGGCTGTAAGGACCTTAAAATAATTTTACTTACACTTACAGCAAGACCGATCGGGAATATTCCAACAAAAATTAAACAGAAGCAGGTCCACTGAAGTTTTCAAGAATGAAACTAAATACACCACTATATAATCAAAATTCAGACTATGGTTCAATTCAAAATCATGTGTGCTGACAGAAATACTCAAGAATTGACTGTTATGTTCTTATGAAAAAAAGAAGAAGAAAAAGACCCATTGAGACTGAGATTAGAATTAGAAAATGTGAAAGCACGTTGGAATTTATACAGCGACTAATGAGAAAAGAGGAAGGAAAGAAGGATCACACATTGAAAAATGCTAGAAAGATTTAAAGATAATAGAATTACTTTAAAAAAATAGAAAGGACAGCACAAAGACACAAAACTAAAGATCATGTAATGCTGCATTTTCCTACGGCAACATATGGATGTGAGACATGGACAAGGAACAAGAATATTATTAAATTGGGAAATAGTCAAAGTAAAATGCTACAGAAAAATCCTTAGAATTCAAGGACTGAACACAGAACCAAGACTCCCAGGGTTGCAAGTAAATGAAGGATGGTAGGAACCCTTTGGCTACGTTAAACAACATGAAGGTTTAGGAAGGATGATTTTGGAGGGTAATTTGAGTGGGAAAAGAAACAGAGGAAAGATGGGAGAAGTTAAAGAGGAAGTATTTGGAAAAACAATAACAGATGAAATAAGAATGGCATAGGACAGGAAGACATTCAGAGGTGCTGTTAGGGATGACATGTTCTATGGGATATGCAGTTAATGATGTTGAGAATGTGTGGTACAATTTAAGACTAGGTACAAACACTCCTCAAAAATCAATGCTCAATAGTGAGCTATTTTCTCAAGCATCTATACCAGTGTTCCTCAACAGGTCAGAGGGGTCGCGAAGGTCCTTGAAATTTTGATTTATTGGTCCATATTTCAATACAATATACATGTAATTTCGCAATCAGTTTTAATACGTTACGGTAATCTCTGTAGACTTATTTATAAAACATGTATTACATCAGTTACTTCCACATCTTGGCTATCGAATACATGTGTTATCTCTGAATGTGCATAATTATAATTTTGAATCAGTGCAGTTTTTATGCGGGCATGTTTGTGGAAAATTGGGGTTGGATGGGACGATTTTACCGGTGTGGGCGTGTGTGGGGGGGGGGGGTTGGATTCGGTGAGGGTTGGGGGTCGTTGTAAGGTAAAAAATTTCGAAAGGGGTCGCTAACTGAAACTAGTTGAGGAACACTGATCTATACAGATACAGATTTAGGACATGAAGAGATCAACAATAATTCAGAGCTCAACCTCTATATGAATAATAATACTACGTTATAAAGTTTATAGTTAATAACTCACAACCAGATAGAATAGCCTGATAGAAAGTTGTATGCCTTCCCTGTTTTTGGTCTTTTGATTAGTATGTGGTCTTATGCTTCTTTCAGGCTCCCCTTATGTTCAACTCACACTCAATTTGGGTGTCCTCTCCGGCACTGTCATTGACCAAAACAGTGATAGTGAAGACGCCATCAACATCCTCTTGAAACTTTGTAATTTGTGTATAAAGATCCGTTGGCATTAACTTTGATAGGATGGGGATTTTTTCAGCAGACCAATCAAAAATTGTTAAAAAAAATCAGCCTGTGTCTCGCCCACCAGAGAAAACTGATGCCTACTCACACCATTACCGTCCTTGTCATGAACGTAGTTCTGAGGTGAAAGAGAATGATTTGGTTAAGCTTATATGAATCAAAAATATTGAGCAGGATTTCTTTTTAAAGTCAAAAACAAGTTCTCATACTGTTTAAAATAACATTGTAAATAAACTGAAAAAGATAAGCAGAGTAAAATGTTCCTAAGAATAAATACAAGACTTAAATTATGATTTCACCCCAGCAGCATTACTGGTCTGATAGCCAACATTAAACCACAGTAAATAGCAAGGGTTTCAAGATGTTGGTTCAGGGTGGCTAATAATTTTTTCCAAACCAATTAACTCCCAACATTGTTGAAAAGGACACTAAAGCAGACCACACCTGACATGGTGTAACAAAACAGGCCCCCTTATACTCACATTAGTTGTGGGTATGGGTAAAACTAAATCAAAACAGTACGCCCGCCCCGAGATCACATTAGTTGTGGATGTGGATAAAATTAAATCAAAACAAGAGCCAAGGCTTGAGCTGACCTTAAGTGACTGAGGTCATGCTGTTAAATAATAATAGTAATAATGTCAAAACAATATATTAAAAATTACTATGGTAATTTAATATTTTAAAAATATATATATATATTGGTTTTTTTAAATAAAAAATAAAAATAAAAAAATAAAAAAATAATAATAATATGACAATAGTAATAATAATAATAATAATAATGATGATGATGATGATGATGATGATGATGATGATGATGATGATGATGATAATAATAATAATAATAATAATAATAATAATAATAATACAGTAGTCTCCGCCAAATTGCACGCCGTCAAATGCATGGTTCGTCATAATGCACTATTTGTTCATGTCACCAAATTTTACAATGCTAATTACCCCCTCAAAATGCAACAATAGCTGGCTTGACTTTGCCAAAATGCAACATGTTTTTGCAAGTACGTCTTCAATTGCGTGCATTTAAGACTCAATTCATGGTAAAAAATAAACTTTTGCCTCGTCCAAGTAACAAAATTTACGCATGTGTGTGTGTGTGTGTGTGTGTGGGGGGCACCTAATTCTACTTTAACTCAATGCACGTGCGCGACAATGCCAGTCTTGGCTGTCGGCTTTTATCACTAAATCGATGGTGGTCTGCCAGACACACTGACCGGCTCTCTTTGATTGCGGTGAGAAAATCTGAGAAAGATCTTGTGTCACTTTTATGGCATGCGTGTCAACAAATAAAAAAGTATTCCTCCTAGTTGCTGAATGTCTCCACCTTCCCATCCCCTCCTGTAGTCTTGAGTGAGAGAAGAATGAACAGTCTATGAGAAAAGATTAGACCTATATTTGGGTCTTATCCTCAAACCAAGTAACAACAAATGAAACCAAGGGATTACAAACAATTAACAAAACAAAAGAGTTTATGTCCAACTAAGAATGGCAATGTAAATACATGTAGTGGGTTGTGGTTCTTGACTCAGTCAAATGCACCTTTGCCAAAATGCACGATTTTTGTCCCCCAAGGATCGCGCATATTAGCGTAGACTACTGTAATAATAATAATAATAATAATAATAATAATAATAATAATAATAATAATAATAATAATAATGATAATAATAATAATAATAATAATAATAATAATAATAATAATAATAATAATAATAATAATAATAATAATAATAATAATAATAATAATAATAATAATAATAATAATAATAATAATAATAATAATAATAATAAAGTAATAATAATAATAATAATAATAATAATAATAATAATAATAATAATAATAAGTAAGTAATAATAAAAAGAAAAGAAATCATCATAATACTACTACTAAAATAAAGTAAGAACAATGCTCAGATTTGAGCATAGGGTAATCAGAGTAGAGTCCTGAATTGTTTAGGCTTATGTCACAATGTGGTGGTTTACCATTGTTTTCCATGCTGCCTTACTGTTGTCCAGTGTGAAATTTGCCCGAACTGGAAATCCAACTCAGGCCTCCTAGGTGGTAGTCAAACGCTCTACCGACTTAGCTACTTTGTGCTGTGAGAGTGATTCTCAGCTGTAAAAACTAATCCATAGACCTCTAAAAATAAGCCCTATATCCAGTGTTTCCAACCCTATCAAACTACTACTATTTGCAAAAAATGAAGTGAATGTTACAGTAAAAGACAGAGAATAAGTTGGACTCACATTCAGATCCAGTACCACAGTTCCAACATTTGACGTTGACAGAATACCTCGGTTTTCGATGTCTCATCAAATACAAACTTGGGTGGGTTGTCGTCTACATCATTAACAATGATGGTAATCTCTATTAGATCAGTCATCATTTCCATTGTTAATACCACACAAACTGTTCATACTATTGAAACCTTATCAATGACACGAATGGTGAGAGTAATTTTGTCTATAGTCTCTCTGTCTAAAGGTGTTATCACATAGATTTCACCATATTCCTGATGGGTTGTGATGTTGAAGTGGTTCTTGTAATTATCTGCCAAAAGCAAAACAGAAACAAAATTACAATTAATCATGAAACTTTACAACTGTCCTAAACATTCGAAAGAGAAGTGCTTCAAGCCTTTAGTAAAACCAGTCTTAGATTATTGTAGCTATCTGGGTCCTACACCATCTAACTTGAATACAAGAAATTGAGAAATTGCCAAAAAAATGCAGCCTACATAACTACACATACACAAAAGGAAATGCCCAAACCATATCAGTTGAACTGAATATTTTTAGAGACATAGATTAATATTTTCTCAACCAAAAGATCATCGGTTTGTGCCCGACAACAATATTGCCAAGTTTTTTCTAGTACAACCCAACCCACTAATCCAGGTAAATGGATGAACACTTAGTCCCATCCGAGACGGAGCATAAAAGGAGGCTCTGTGCTCAGATCACAACACACTATGCACATTAAAGATCCCTCGGCTGTTCAAGGGGCAGTCTGGGCAAAATAAAAAAATCAATCAGTATCCGCAATCAATCCTAATCTTTTCCACAAGCTGTTTACATCCTACAATTGCAAATAATCATATCTCTGCCACTATGACAAGATAAAGATGGATTGATAGGCCGTATTCCCACACTGTACATCCTTTATCCCCCACCAGGCCATTTCATTCAGTCTTTCTCAGCTTCCTGGATAGCATACAGTACAATTGCCTGTTAGGTGCTTCATACTAACACTTTAAAAGATTTGCGTATAGCTTGGTTCTCATTCACAAGAGTACACTTGACAGGTGTGAATTGGGCACCCAGCTATGGGCAGATCTTGTTAAAGATCTGATTTACTAACAAGTTTTAACAAAATTAAAATTTCACACGCTTTAACTTGCTCACGTTTTTCTATCAGCATTAGACATGCCAAATATAAGAACAATACAAAATTAAATATAATACAATCAGTATTAATGTCAAACAAAAAAATCATGAATATCTCAAATTTGTAAAAATGGATAATTCTCATTTTCCCCTGCAACTGTTCATATATACAAAAGGATCTTAATCTTGACGTCTTACCCTAAATATTTCATAGTGGCTTTCGCAGGCTGATAATATTCTCATCCTTAAATTACTTATGTCCTTTCATTATTAATTAAACTGAAACTTTAGTAGTCTTTTAAAAATCAATTGATAAAGTCAATGGCAAAACAAGATTTTATCAGTTCCTGAGTTCAAATCTTAAGATAAGATAAGATAAGATAAGATACAACTCTATTTTCCGAAAAGCGGCAATTTGTTTTGGATTTACAATACCTTCAATACGATATGAAATACAACACACTTATATTATAAATAAATTATTCTTCATACACAAACAGCTATGCACAATCAAGCATTACGAGATTAAAACTTGTATAACATGATATACAAAAGAATTAACATTTTCAAATACATAAACGTAATCATTGCAATGCATGATATTCAAAAGAGCAGTGATGATAATGAAACTGTGATGGTAGTGATTATAATTTTACAGATGATGGTAAGAATGATCTTAGTTACCCTGTTCGATTGTATACACAAGATTTTCTCATCATCCTTATCAAAAGCTTTAACAGATCCAATCTTGACTCCGTGCATATTTTCATCTATATAGAAGGTAGCCGTTTTGTTTGCAAATTGAGGTGGATTATCGTTAACATCCTTCACATTGTGAACACAGAAAGAGTGGACGTGAAGGATGGTGTTCCACAATCTTCAGCTGTGACTTGGATCTTCAGAAAAATTACATGTCATTTGGTTTCACAGTTTAATATAGAGAATAACATAGCAAAGGCATAATATGTTCTTCAATGGCATGATATCGAATAAGTTTTAATTCAATAGCCTTTTTAGCCAGTAGTGAGTTTGGGACCAAAACTGAGTTTGGACCAAAATGTTGATTTTCTGTTCTTTACATATTCAGGTAGAACGATCCTTTATCTACAAGTTTATGGCAGAAAAATGTCCATATGACTAATAACTTTTTTGTTGTGAAATATTTTATAGGTGAGGTAAGGTAAAGACATCAAAATTTTGACGTAATTACCCTAACACTGACTGAAAAGATGGCATTGAAAACACCGTAATGTGGCAGATAATTGCCAAATCTGGCAACATACATAATATTCGCTTGGCTACCAGCAAGCTGCACGTCGATTTGGCCAAGCGCTGAGTGACAAAAGAGGTGGAAGACACGCGTTGCAGGTCTGTGAGTATGTAAACATGTGCATAATTATAGGAAGAGAGGAAAGAAACAAAAAACTGGTCATTTTGATGTCTATTTTCACAACAGTACACATCTAAACCTAGATTTACAATCCTCTTTACATAAGTAACAATGCAAGAGACTGTCAAAAGAGTCAGGGGCTGCTAAAAGAAGGAAACCCGTCTGAAGCGTTTGTTTCATGTTATTTTCTTTTAATTTCTTTACTTCCGTTTTCTCGGAAGTGTAGTTTTTCATGCTAAATTTCTATCTCCTCCGTCATTTACAGACCAATTTGTATTATATTTGGCACACAGGTTCCTCTTGTCAATATTAATAGAATGATGTTGAGTATTTCGAACCATAAATGTGTCGTCAAGGGGCGATGTTACGGTTGACTCATTATTGTATTCATTTTCACAATAAATACTTGAATAACTGAAATAATGTCTTCACATAATATGTTGGTGAAATTTGAGCATTGTTATATCTTATGAATAAAAAAAATAAATTTTAAAAAAATATTAAAAATTTAAAACAAACTGTACAAGACCACATTGACAATTAGACAAAAAATAGAAAAATTCCTTGAGAAACATTGATTTGCACCTGTGTTTTATTGAGTTAGAAAAGACATTTGACATTGTAAGGAGGGATGAACTATGACAGTCCTTAAAATGAAGAAAACGAATGTAGGTATGTGGAAGCTCAAACCAGTAAACGTAATAATGCTTTCATTTGCTGATGATTTAGTTCTGTTTGGAAAATAAGAGTGACCTTCAGTCGAATATCAACATTATGAACAATGAACTAAATAAAGAGGAATGAGAGTGACTGCAAAACCAAAACAATGCTACTAACTAGAGAAGCTAAAACACAAAATCTTAAATTGGCGGGGAGATTTTAGAATAAGTTCAAATCTATAATTACATAGGAATAATGATTAACTCTGAGGGAAACCTGAGAGAAGAAATCAGCCAGACAATCCAAAAGACAATGATAATATATAACCATCTAGGAAAGGCATTTATAGGTAAACAAGAATTGTCGGCAAAAACTAAAATGGCAGTATACAACAGTTTATTGTCCTACTCTCCTCTATGGCAGCAAAACCTGAACCTTAGACAGTAGAATACAGTAGAGTACAAGTGAAATATCTGAGAAGAGTAGTAGGGAAAACTAAAAGAGACAAAATCAGAAACACAACAATAAGAGATCAAACCAAAGCAGATGGCATAAAAACTAAGATAGAAATAAATCAATCGAAATGGTGTAGGCATGTAAACAATGAATGACAATATAATAGCTAAATCAGTATACAGTGCTAAAGCCCGAGGTAAAAGACCAAAAGGCATACCTCGGAGAAAGTGGAAAGAAGATATAAAGAGGCATTAGCATAGAAATTTAACTTTTTTGGAAGGAAACAGAAAAATGCCAGGACAGGGCATTCTGGAGAATGATTATCTCGGGCATCTGAACCCATACACCAAAGGTAGAATGGAAACTGATCAACAACAAAAAAAAGAAAGGTTGAAACATAAATACCCATATTTGTGTACCTTTCATCTTAAATGATGGCACCTATTGTCTCCCCATTATTTTCTTAAATAAGTCACCTCATTACCCTTGTACAATTTCCTCCATTTCCCATTAACATTTATTTCAAGTTGTATTACAAATTCAAAGTAGTGTTTCAAATGCTTTTGATCATAAATTTTGAACCTATTTTACAACATATGTACTTTCATCTGCTTTAGTGTTTTAATTTGATTCACTATATTTGATCTTCTTTCATATCTTTTACATCAAAATCTTGTCCTGTCTTTTATTTCAAGTATTGACTTTATGATAATTTCATTGTTGAGAGATCGTATGAAAGAATTTTTTACTCACTTTTATAATTAATAAGATTTGTCATTACAGCGTGAAGGGGTTTAAAATGTGTCAACCTCTAGCCATCCTGTGACACCAACAAAGATGCTTTTGGGTTAAACATTCTACTTCTCACGTATCCTTAGATCAACATAAATTTCTGATATTTATATTACACATATTACTGATATAAAGTAAAATTGAACAAAAATTGGATAAAAAGCAGAATCAAAAGTTTGCCTCAAATTGTTGTATGTCCCTCTAATAAGATTGCTGTTGCCATTTTTTTGCGGTTCTACCATGTTACAACTCCATGAAAATCGAGAGCTTGAGAAACTTTTAAGCCATTTTTCTCAAAACTTAAAATTTTGAGATACAACATTATTGCTCTATATTAGCCACATTTGAGGTCAATTGAGCCTTTAAGATCAATTTAGTAAGTGACTTACCCTCATCTGTGTTTGTTTTCTGGTCCAATTCCTTTCTGAGTATTATCAGCCCTTTGATTTTGTCAATTGAGAAGAATCGTTATCCAAGTCTTTATCTGTTGTCAATTTATAAACAATACGTCCATTAGTTGTATTATCTCTGTCACCATCTGTTGCCTCAACTGTGAGTACTGAGGATCCAATCTTAGCGCACTAAAGAGAGAATAAAAATGACTCAATCATTCGGTTAATTTGACTTTGATGAAGCAGATGGAAATGTGATACAAGACAAAGACAACGACAATGTAATGCTTTATAAATATAACCAAAAAAATCAAATAGTGTAACATAGATTCTTTCATGTTTTGCTCAAGTCAATGACAATTTCCTCATGGAAAATGAAAATTCTCTCTCCTTCTCTGTGGTCTGTCTGTCTCTCCCCTGTCTGTCTGTCTCTGTGTATGTCTGTCTCTATTTGTCTCTGTCTCCCACTCTCTCTCACTCTCTCTCTGTGGCTCTGTCAGTCTCTCTCTCTCACTCTCTCTCTGTTTATATGTCAGTGTGTCTCTCTGTCTGTGTGTGTGTGTGTCTCTCTCTCTCTTTCTCTCTCTCTCTTTGTATTATCTATCTGTCTCTCTCTCACTGTCTCTGTCTGTCTGTCTGTCTGTCTCTCTCTCATGTGTCTTATTGTTTCCTTTATCAGTTACACTTCAAGCAGTTTTTTTCACATTTTCCTATAAATTTATTTTGTGAGAAGAAAATGGAGTTTCTCTTAGAAGAAGAAAACTAAGAAGAAGCTTAACAAAGCAAACAAGACAAACAAACTGAAGTGAAGCAAAAGAAATTATCTCAACAAACACTAGCTTGGAATTTAGCCTTGTATACTGATCTGGCTATTCTCTTTTCATTCATTCTGTTTACATGCTCAAATCATCTGAGTTGATTTATTTCTATCATAGTTTTAAAGTCATCCTATTTCTGGTACGTAGGTAAATGCACAAACCTCTACTAACGATACACTTATTGGTCCTTGTGGCTTAAACTCAGGTCTGTTAATATTCTGATCATGGACTGCTATTGTTAATTGGGCTGTAGATGACATTGGAGGAGTACCATGGTCTTGAGCAGTGATCGTCAATTTGTAAGTATCATAGCGACCTTTTAGATCCTCATGTTTTACTTTAATCTTGCCTTCGACCTCGTCAATTTCAAATAAATCTGAAGGCTGATTGAAAAAGAGAAATAAAAGTTATTGTTCAATGAAATTGCAATACAAATCTTAGACTACAGTATGCTACAGACCAATGTAATCACGTCAGAACTCCTTAGAACAAGAAATTTGTTGCTAAGACTAAGGCGGTAGTCTCAAGTCTTCGTTACAACACAAAAGAAAATGAATTTGTTTTCATCTTTTATCAATCAAAATCTCATAAAGATACATTACCTTATGATGATAGGGAATGAAAAAAGAAAGGTCCTTCAATGCTGGTGTGCCAGTTGAGATAGAATGCCAGTTCTATAATGAAACCTGAAGTTTTACTTTTATTTTTTATTGTCACAGTTCTGAATACCATGTCCTAAGGGACAAATTTCACATATTATGTTCTTGAAGTCTTGATTTGATTCTTTTTCAGATCAAACTTTTAAAAAGTAAAACAAACATAACAAAATGCATCTACGTACTTGAATCAAGTATTTCTAATATTAACTTACATATCGTCGATGAAACAATCTAAACACGTAAGTCCATGATACATGGGATATGAGATTTGTCCTTAAAATGATCAAATGCATGCTTTTATCAGGTCTTGAAACAATAGACAAAGCTCCTTTTATGCACATGATCTAAACAAATAATTCCGTTTTTTCTTGCAAAATGCATAGCATAGTGTTCGATGGTTTAGTTTGATGTTTTTCACTTCTGAAAAAATATGTCAGGCAGACTTACGCGTTTAGACAGTTTCACAGACGATATCTACATTGGAACTTCTCACCAATAAGAACAAAATCAATCACCAATTGTGGTGCCAATTGTGGTGGTTTATTCAAACACACAATTCTACAAACATAGACACTTACATTGCTAAAACTTATTCTTAAAGAAAGAAAAATGGCTATCATAGTCACCCAATTCAGAACCTATAGACTGTTTTGCATCAAACTCCTTGATAGAGAAAAGCTTAACACACAGTATCCTAGGAGTCCCTCCAGAGGCGTGGTGTAACCAGGTGGTGCCACAATAGAATACTGTCCCAATATTATACTTTTAGACAACTGACATAAATCATCATGGTAATAATAAAATTAGAGTGTTTGTACTTACGTTACTGTTTGAAGACAAAATATGCTCGCCGAGTCTGCAAACTTAAGAACAGAGAGAGAGAGAGAGAGAGAGAGAGAGAGAGAGAGAGAGAGAGAGAGAGAGAGAGAGAGAGAGAGAGAGAGAGAGAGAGAGAGAGAGAGAGAGAGAGAGAGAGAGAGAGAGAGAGAGAGAGAGAGAGAGAGAGAGAGAGAGAGAGAGAGAGAGAGAGAGAGAGAGAGAGAGAGAGAGAGAGAGAGCGAGCGATGCGAGAGAGAGAGAGAGAGAGAGAGAGAGAGAGAGAGAGAGAGAGAGAGAGAGAGAGAGAGAGAGAGAGAGAGAGAGAGAGAGAGAGAGAGAGAGAGAGAGAGAGAGAGAGAGAGAGAGAGAGAGAGAGAGAGAGAGAGAGAGAGAGAGAGAGAGAGAGAGAGAGAGAGAGAGAGAGAGCCATGCCTCACCAGTTGAAGGATAGATTGGTGCCTGGCTCCAAAATTTGAGTTTATTGTTCATCAAAGGGAATATCACGACCTTTGACCTTATTCTGGGAATATGTTTGTACAGTTAATTAAGCTCACATGGTTCACTTTGTGAAAGGGAACCACGGATCTCAGAAGAAAGAGAGAGGCAAGAAGCGACCACAGAATGAATGATGTAACCAATGGCCCTACAGATGGAGAGGAGTGGTGTCAAGTAACGTTTGTGTGTGTGTGTGTTTGGTAAAGCAAGTCGATGTGATGGGTGTATTGCTAAGAAAATGAAATAGTACCTTCTCGGTGTAATGCAATATTTTATAGGTGGTTCCAGGCACCAAAAAAAAACCAAGCAGAACACACCTCTGAGTCCCTCATAACAAATTTTTTAAAAAGCCTCGACTGCTGAGACCATACTTTCTTTACAGAAATAAGGAAAACTTTTCCAAACTGGAAGCAAAGATGCCTTGCTATTTTGCAGGAAGAAAATTGACAGACCAACTGGAGCACAAGTTTGAAAATAAAATCATTATTTCCTCAAATTTAATATTTCATTTCTGTTACCACCTTCATAACTTTTAATTTCATCAATTTTCCTGGCCTCTAAATATTCTTCTTGAAAAGTGTTATTACTCTCTTCCTCTCTGTATCTGGATTTTGCAAAAAAATGCCATGATATTGGAGATAAAAGACCCAAAGCAGGTTTGACACGCTTTGTTGTTTCATTTATTATATGACCTTTTATGTCAGTGTTGGCTAACCTGTAACAGTTGCTGTCACTGTTACGCCTGGGCTCATTTTATTCAGAGGTAAGTATGGATACCCAGCCACACTTCATTCCCCTCTGATCTTTGCCTCATCTACTTTTATTCAGTCAAAAAATCTGAAGTACAAGAGATAGTAGCGGTATTTTTGAATAGACCTTTGGTAGGGAATTCAATTTTACCAGGGTGGCAGCCGAAATGGCCTCCTCTTTTCAACTTCCACCAAGGGTTCTTTCACATGTGCAAAGGTGCTTGGGGTCTCCTAGATTATTGTGCCTCTCTGATAGCACTAAGCACTCATTTTACTCTGCCTACCAGAGGGCAAGAGAGCAGAAAAAATCTGAAAAATAAAGGATTTCAAATTTAAACCTGTGAGGCCATGACCTTTGACACTCATCTACCAAGCCAAAGGTTGTGGTGAATGAGTTATATATTCCTTTATTTATTTAATAATTTATTATATATTTGTATGAAACAAGGGGAGCCGATCTTGACTATAAATGAGAGAATATTGGACAACTTTCTCGATAATGTCACGTTGAATTTGTATAACTCAATAGACAAATTCATGTCTTCTATATGACCCATAATGTCGAGTTGATGTACAATATGTTTGGCTCAATGTTTTTCTACACTGGCATCAGCAAATCTGATCATGAGACTGAAAAGAGAGAAGGTAGAGCAATTTGATGTCATGTTTCAAGCATGTTACAACACCACTAAATGTCAACACTTACACTTAACATATATGTTACATGAGCATTCTGTCCAATATCATCGTCTGTAGCATGGATCTTGTCAGGCGAGATTAAAATCTCTGTCCCTCTTTTAGTTGTCTCTTGAACATCTCCTTTATAAAGATCTGTAACATAATGATAAGACGTGTGGATCTATTGATTTTTATTAATTCCAGACAGACACGCATAATGTTTGTAAAACCATAGCTAACTTGGGTGACGGACTCCACTATCCCCCTTTGCTAAATAAACACCAATAAGGTCCAGATCATCCATGTTCCTGGGTCGCCTCATCCCAGTCAATGTACAAGCTAGGCCTGGGCAAGACTCACTTTTCTATTATTCGTTGATACCAACTAATGTTTTTCTCTGGTCTCGTGTTATTCGAGTACTCACTTTGACGAATGCCACGAGACTGCCTCGTACATTCACGTCGGCTAATGTGAACACTGGAGCCAAGGCCTGATGCACATGAAGACCCTCATGCTTTCATGACAGCAAATAATGAAGTAAGGAGGATGTGGGGAGTGGGTGGGTGCTTGTGACCTCCCATGCCCCTTGCTGATTGAAGCGTCACAAGAGAACAGACACAGCCAGAGACTGTAACGTTGTACATGTACTGTAATAAATTGCTGTCATCGTGGTAGAAGGAGAGGGTGGGGTAGTTAGATGAACATATGCTCAACAGAGATGGGGGTGCTGCAGTGGTTAGCCTGCAAAGGGCTGGGGATGAGAGAGATGTCAACAGCAAAAGACATCATCAACCCCCTCCCACCTCATACCATACCCCAGCTCGGCGTTACTGCCTCCCCCTCTCACTCAGGTGTCGTCAAAGCAAGGTAGTCACATTACAGCCTAGGTTGGTATCAAGACAGGGGTTAGTATTCATCTCCTCTGGTCTCAAAACTGTGGTCAGATTTAAATAAAGAGCCTCAGTCTTGTGTTCGTTAGTATTGAGTAATGGCTCGAGTAATGCCCAGGCCTAGTAGTAGTACAAACTGTTCACTTAGAACTGAGATAAAAATAGAATAATATGTTTACAGTCATATGACCCCTTTTTCAGTACATAAATTGTAGACGGATATCAATTTCATCTCACACTATAGTTGCATCTATCAGTTTGTCTCTCTGTCTGTCTCTCCATTCATAGTATACATACAAGCATAATTACCATCAGCGATAACGATATAATTCGTATAATAGTACTACTACTACTACTACTACTACTAATAATAATAATAATAATAGTAACTTTATTGTCCATCATTGGCACATCATTTCGATCACATCAGTAGTTAACATATAAGGTGTATAAATATAACGTAGTTTTTGTATATAACTAATAAATGACTAAGATTCAAAGTAAAATTACTTCATAAGAGGTTACATATTAAGTTACAATTGTATGGTACATGAAGTTATTAGGGAAATTTGAATACATGTACACACATACACACATACATACATACATACATACATGTATACATACATACATACACATACACACACATTCATAAAAATACATACATACATACATACATACTGACATACACACATATATACATATGTACATATTTATTTACATACATGTAAAAGAGTATGGATTAAATATAAGACGTATAATGACATTAAGATAATGATGGTAGTAAACAACAACGACATTAACAACAATAGCAATCTTGCAGCGTGTATCACTTTCTCATAAAAGTCAAAGAGAGCAAGGCAAGAAGGATCTCCTAGATCTTTATCTCTCTATTACATTTTTTCAAGATTATCCTTACAGATCTTGTGGAATAAGAAATTTTGAGGTGAAAGGGGTGGGTTTGATCGTTTTTCACTTGATTAATCTTTCTGGAGCAACACTTTTGACAAAGGAAAGAGATATTGGCAAAATCCTCATTGCATAAAGATATTCCAGAGCAAACGATACGATCTAACCTCTATTCATTTTGTTTAAGAATGTTATCATCCCAAGCAGTCACACACCATGTAAGTATACTTTCAATCATCGATCGATAGAAAAGCGATAGAATTTTAGTGTCTAATTTGAGGCTGTGAAGTTTTCTTAAAAAGTGCAAACTTTGTCGAGATCTTTTGAACACTTCTGTAAAATGATTACTCCAGGTCAACTTTTGATCTACATGAATTCCAAGGTATTTATAGCTCTCAACCATTTCAATTTCTTCCCCTTTATCATTATTGGACTGATATGTTCTTTCTTACACCTGAAATCAATCACTATTTCTTTTGTTTTATTTATATTTAGGGTCAGGTGGTGGGTGTCACACCAATCTGTAAAGTAATTAATTTGTTCTCGGTGTTCCAGTTCAGAGCTTTCTATGAGACCCTGTATTGTCGAATCATCGGGCAAATTTTGACGATTTGACACCATCGGTATCAATTCGACAATCATCGGCGTAAAATGTGAATAAGACTGGTGATAACATACAGCCCTGTGGAGCACCAGTATTGGTTACAATAACTTCTGACCTGGATTTATTTAGTCTTACATATTGGGTACGATTGGAAAGAAAGTCAAGTACCCAAAGAATAAGTTTGCGATGAAAAGAAGCGTTTTGATTTGTATTGTATTTCAAGTTTTTCAATTAATATATGAGGCTGAATCGTATTGAATGAGGATGAAAAATCAATAAAAAGTAATCTTTTTGGCTTGTCAATGTGAGAGTAAATGCTGTCCAGAAAAAGCAGTGTAGCATCCTCAACTTCCCTTCTTGCCTTGTAATGGATCTTGGGTATACAATGTACTTTTGTTTAAATTTTCTAATACAATTGAAGTAAGGGCTAATGGCCTTAGATCATTCAAGATTTTCCAGTTGGATTTCTTTGGCATGGGAATCAGCTCCGATCGTTTCCATACATTTGGTACTGATGTGTTTGAATGGACAGGTTAAAGATTGTGGTAAGTATTGATGCCAATTCATAGTGACATGTCTTTAGTACGATCCCTTTAGGTCCATCTGGACCACATGCTTTCTTCGTGGCTAGTTCGGGAAATTTGTTAATTACATTTTCAGTTTGGATGTTAAGAATTTCTTGTTCGGAAGTGTCATTTTCAGTTTCAATTTTAAGATTTTCTTTGATTTCGTTTCTCTCTTTCTCAAAATCTTTCTCGAATCATGCATAGAACGAATTGAGCTGATTCACGTAATCAATCTCATTGTCAACTATGATGGCATTTTGTTTTTCTGTTTAAGCCTAAAAGTATGTATGAGTGTGAACAATACTTACTTATACAATTTTTTTTAAATAGTGGCTTAGGTGAATACAATTTTTATTCAAAGACGGGGAAACAAATCACATTTTCCTTCATTAAACGTCACTTCTGGCAGAAAAACTCATAAAATGAAAACAATCTGGAGATCGTGTAGAAGCTATATTCAAAATATGGCTACTTTAAGGGCCTTTCAGCAGAGTCCTTGACCCAGACAGAACGACCAACGACCAACCCAAAATTATATAGATTTATATATGGGTCTAACTTTGATGCACTGCAGGACTTAGCCATTATCGGATTGATGTAGCCTACTCATATTATCTTTCCACTATAAAAGCATGTAATTCTACTAAAACCAAGCGATGCACTATAATGTCTCTCTCCAAATCAGAATCTGAATCAACAACACTGTAATCAAAGCAATGAAAGAGAACTAACGTAGTCCCATTTGTCAATACCTTCAAATAACTACGATGTATACTTAGTTTTCAACTATCATTCATATAAAAAATTGAATAAAAATATGAACAAAGCATTACACATGTATTTGACATGATAAGAAAACCAAAATGTTGGTTAAAACCCCCCCCCACTCAAAAAAACCACCTTTCATTGCCTAAGTAATATAATAATAATAATAATAATAATAATAATAATAATAATAATAATAATAATAATAATAATAATAATAATAATAATAATAATAATAATAATAATAACAATAATAATACTAATAATAATGATAATAATGATAATGATAATAATACTAATAATAATAATAACAATAATAATAATAATAATAATAATAATAATAATAATAATAATAATAATAATAATAATAATAATAATAATAATAATAATAATAATAAAAATAATAATACTAATAATACTAATAATAATGATAATGATAATAATACTAATAATAATAATAACAATAATAATAATAATAATAATAATAATAATAATAATAATAATAATAATAATAATAATAATAATAATAATAATAATAATAATAATAATAATAATAATAATATAATTCATTTGTATAAACCCACTCCCATCTTACGACAGCTCTAGGCGCATACATAGTAAAAACATGAGCAACGTACATATTGAAAAAACCCACGTGAAAACATAATATTATTTATAGTGGTGTATGGTACATGAATTAAAACCGCATAATAAAAACAATTATTTTTCTTCTAAGAAGCATCGCATGATTGTTTTCAGGAGCTTTTTAAAGGTGTCTTCTGACGTCTCAAACATAGATCGAATTGACAGCGGAAGAGAATAATACTATAATATAATATAATATGATGTAATAATAATGAAATAATTTTTAAAATGTATTGTCCTCGAAGGCAGTTTTTCTTTTGATTTACATTTCTCATGTTACAAAATACATTTAGTACAATAAATTTACATATAATATGTCGTTCAAAACATTGTTCACTTCAACATCATATACATCTGAAGTGATTTTTTTGCTTTTGAGTTAAGGTTTTTGCTTTTAGTATGTACATGAGTAACTGTCAAAATACAGTCATCCTATGACATTGAAAAGTTTATGGCGTCTGGTTGCCATAGAAATGGCCGTCATCTTGGAATTTAACTCAATTTTCAAAATCTAACCCCTCCTTTAGTTATGAATAAAATCACTCAAAACCTGTGACGATCGTCTTTTCCATTCAATATCTAAAGAGTGGCGTCAGGTTTTTTCGATAGCTTTTTTTTTAATGAATACTATATATTGTGAATGTCCAAAAATGGCATTTTTATTACCAAAAAAAACATTTCTCAAAAAGTTTACAATATATTTTTTAAAACGACGTCATTCTATTAACATTGACAAGAGGAACCTGTGTGCCAAATATAATAGAAATCATTCGGTAAATGGCGGGGGAGATAGAATTTTAGTGTGGAAAAACTACACTTGAAAAAAATGCAAGTAAAAAAATCAACAGAAAATAACACAAAACCAACACTTCAGACGGATTTCCCTTGTTGTAGCAGCCCCGTTACTCTTTCGACAATCTCTGGCATTGTTACTTATGTAAATAGGATTATAAATCTAGGTTTAGATGTGCACTGTTGTGAAAATAGATGTCGAAATGACCAGTTTTTTTGTTTTTTCCTCTATATCCTATGCTTGTGCGCGTGTTTACATACACACTGACGTCGCAACGCCTCTTATATCACACAGCAATGGGAGACGCGTATATCGGTGTTGGCAAAACAAGGTCAAATATCGTATGTTGCCACATTTGGCGATTAACCGCCAATATACGGGAAAAAACTGCCATTTTCTCAGTCAGTGTTAAGATAATTTACGTCAACATTTTGATTGTTTATACCTACAAAATATTTTGTAAAAAATAATGCATACGTCATATGGACATTTTTCTGCCATGAACTTGTAGATAAATTATTGTTCTACCCGAATATGCAAAGAACAGAAAATCAACCTTTTGGTCCAAAACTCACCAGTCCAGGTGCCGTCTCCCGCCCCGTTCAAAAAACCTTTTTAAAAAACTTATAAAAACAAAGCTTAAAAAACAAAGCTTGTAAAAACAAAGCTTGTAAAAGCAAAGCTTGTAAAAGCAAAGCTTGTAAAAACAAAGCTTAAAAGACAAAGCTTAAAAAACAAAAACATCTTGTCTTTTATCAATTGATATAGACAATTTTAACCACTACCATTGTACTCAGCATGTCTAAATTAGCTGAAAATTATTATTTTTTAATTGTTATCATATGGTTGCCATGGGAACGCCACCATCTTGGATTTTCATCACGAAAATACCTACAACTTCATTTCAAATAGGCTTTTTCAGTCAGTCATGAACAAATTTGGCTATATGCATATTCCAATTTTTGGCAAATTTAATCACAAAAAAATTTGTTTTGCAGAAATTTGAAGAGATATCAAAAATTGCTACTGGGTGAAATTTTCTTTTTGCGTTATGTGCATATCACTGTCAAAAAGTAACATTTTAAGAAAATCGTACTTTTAACAATTTTTTCTGTTAATTTAATGCTTTTTCGCAAATAAACATGTTAAAGAATAATATAATACTTTGAAAGATCATACAATCTTGAGAGGCTATCAAATACTTCATGTCGACCCTATTTCAACTGCTCCAGATCCCTTATACTCATGTCGGGATGACATTTTGCTTATAACCTGGTCGGACATTAAGATCGTCTGCGATATTTCTACTCTAGTACTCCCAAAAGTAAAAACTAGTGCTGGTACACGATCTTTCGTGATATTATGGCCCATTTGTGTGAAATGCCCTCCACAGAGTCTTAGAGAGTCAAAGTCACTATCAATTTTTAGAAAAAACATCAAGACACATCTTTTAACTAGCTCATAAAAGCTTACTTGCTTAAAAAGAAAAATTGCATAATTTTATTAAGGCTCTATTCATCCTGTGTGTAAAGAAGTTTTTTGTGTGTGTGTGTGTGTGTGTGTGTGTTTGTGGAATATAAATTCATAACAGTATTTACTGTTAAAAGACTTTCTTCTTGTATTGCACACATTCATGTAGCCTGATGTATGAAATTCATATTGTGTATCATATGTAACACATGTATAATATATTTTTTCGTAAAATATGTAATGCGCCTAGAGCCTTACCCTTATAGGGATGAGTACGCAATAGAAATGTACATTATTATTATTTTTATTATAACAGGTGTGAATGTTTCGCATAATAATCGGCCGATCTTAGCTAATATTGACCATAATTCATAAAGAATAGATTTTTCGGATAGAGTACTTTGTAGTAATCAAAATGAGTACCAACTTGTTATATTTTCGACAAAATTTCCAGCTTTTATGGTACAACTGATATGTTGAAGGATAGTACGGTATCATTTCTATAGAAATTGTATAAAATGAAAGAATCGATACTGAGCCTTTGTTATGGCATCAATGTCAAGGCAATGAACTGTTCCATCCAGTAGTGCAATAAACGAGTTTTGTCCCATTTGTGGTAAAACTGCCTTCTCAGAACCCCCCTCCCCCCACCCCCCATTAACAAACACAGCTTGTAAAAGCAGCGCTTTGTAAATACAAACCTTGTAAAAAGAAAGCTTAAACAGAAAGCTTGTAAAAAACAGACCTTAACAAAACACAGCTTGTAAAAACACAGCTTAAAGAACAAAGCAAAAAACAAGGCTTTGTAAAAACAAAGCTTGTAAAAACAAAGCTTTATAAAACAAAGCTTGTAAAACAAAGCTTGTAAAAAGAAGCTTATAAAAACAAAGCTTATAAAAACAAAGCTTATAAAAAAAAGTTTGTAAAAATTAAGCACTTTTAATTTTTTAAGAAACAAGAAATGAAATGATTCCACTTATTAAATTACCTAGACTCAAATAAACCTTGTGTCATTCACATCTGTTTATAAACTCACCAAACTTGAATTTGGGGGCATTATCATTGACGTCTAATATCTGTATTGTAACCAATTGGGAGGTAAATCTTGGTACTTGAAACGCTGGGTTATCGTGAAGCTGTCACTGTTATCACATATTTCTTCTGCTTCTCGTGGTCTAAGGTGGTGTTATCTTTCACACGTATTTCTCCCTAGAAATAGAAAAAAAAAGGGAAATTTTCAAAGGCATTTGTATCATTGGTTCCTAACAGGAATGCCCTGGAAATTAAAATAAAGCATGAATTCATTTGATAATTTTTCTGATGAATTTAAAAGGATAAGAATTCTTAGTACATTACCAACAGTTTGAAAAATCAAAGTACCTAAATTTTAGGGGGAGGGGGATGGCGTCCTGGATTGAAATTTTTCCCGTTTCTATCAATTTAACTTATGTATAGGTGTAATGGGCATGGTGTACTGAGTTGAAATATCTTATTGGTATTTTCTGACGCTTTCGGTTGCCATGGAAACACTGGCCATCTTGGATTTTGTCCCCCAAATTTCAACAGGTTCAATATTGAGGCTTCTACATTTTTCAACAAATTTATATCAAAACATTGCACACGCTTTTATTTCATACAATATCGAAATTTGATCAGATCGAATTTTGTTTTATTAGTAGGTTTTGTTTTTATGAATTTTTGAAAATATACAAAAATAGTGTACAAAAATTTCAATTTTTCCAAACTATAATACATATCAAAAAAAGTATCTGATTATTTATTTTTTTCAAACCAACTCATCATTCATACCAAATTTAATGAAGATACATTGAGAAATAAAAAAAGTAGACAGGAGATAATTAACAAAAAAAAAATGACATTTTGAGAAAAATTGTACTTTTCTATCATTTTCTGTTATTTGAATATATTTTTCTCCAATAAACCTAAGAAAAGAGTAGGATAATACTTTGAAACATCATAAAATCTTGAGAGGCTCTCAACTACTTCTTATTGACACTGTTTCAAGTGCACCAGCACCTATTTTACTCATTTTGAGATGGTGCCTTTTGATAATAGTTAAAAAGAATATGTCTCGTATTTTCTGGACAATCTAAGGCAATATTCATAATAGATCCTAAAATAAGTTTTTTTGGGATAGCGTTTAATGACACGATCAAAATGAATATCAACTTGCCGTACTTTAGATGATACTTCTGGCTTTTAGCGTATAATAGCTGTGTTGAAAGATAGCCTATATCGTTTCTAAAAAAACGTATAAATTCAGAGAATCGATACTGAGTTTCTTTATGACATCATTGTGACGTGAATGAACTGCTCTATCCACTAGTATGATAGACTAAAATTGTTCCATTTTTGCATTTTTGGCAACAATGGCATTCCCAGAACCCCCCTTAAAGCCAGCTAAATTATCTTATCAGCGATATGGTAACTCCATAGTATCATTAAGATCTTATGGGTAACAAACAACCCAAAGAATGACATAGAAAAGTACATATATGATAGAAGCATAAAATGTTGATTTTAAAAAAATATGTATCACTTACACTTTCATTAATTTCGAAAGGACTAAACATTTCTTTAAAGCCATAAGAAACGTGGGCATTTTCCCCTCGTCTTTGTCTTCTGCACTGACTTTGCCAATAAATTCACCGTCATTTGCATCTTCACTAACATTAAACATGTATCTAGGCTCCAGAAATATCGAGATTCATCATTAGCGTCCAACACAATGATATCTATCGCCACTGTAGAAGAATTTTGTGGCTTGCCATTGTCTGTAGCTACGACAGTAAAATTTGTTGATGACTTATTCTCTCTGTCCAACCTCTTTATCAATGTCAGCTTTCCTGCACAAATAAAATGAACCAAAAGAAAGTAACATTTAAAATTTGTGAGAAATTTAGTCAAGAAACACAATTTGAAAGTATATCAGGGATTAGATGGACTTAAGCAAACAACTCATTTTTAGCTGAAATTTAAGGGTACATTACTTGCCGAATAATTGCATGCTGCATAACTGCATGGTTTGCACAAATGCATGCTAACGCAAGTAGTGACTGACTGCTTTCTTTTAATAAGTATCCATAAATGCACACCAGATATGTGTAATTGCACGCCCAAAACAAAACTACAAAACTGTGACAACATTTGTAAAATAATTCCCCTTCTACATCTTTAAGAAAAAGAAGAAGGAAAAAAAAAGGACTGTGGATATCAACAGTCTAGAGGGGCAAACCCTTGGAACATGTACGTAGGTGTAGACTATTGTATCCTCACTGGAAGGGTAATGGAGCGAGACAATTTTCTCAAGATCTAGATGTTGACGAAGGCGTAGACACAATCCAGAAATGCCAACGCTCATTTAATAATTACAACAAAAAATGTTTATTATACTCAGTCAACAATCAATCAATAAAGTGAAGCAATTTCACAAAGCTGGCATATGAAGGTGGAATCACAGTCACATACTTTTCTCACACTTGTCGAATCTATTTCTCGCCCTCCCTTAATCGTAGATAAACTGCCCTTTTATACTTAAAAACAAAGACTCTTCCAGAAACGGAAATTTCCAGAACGTTTAAGACAATACAAGAAGGTTCGATACCATTCCACACAATTGTAGACATACGTGTCCTTCTTTCTAGACATAAAGCCATAAAATACTAGGGTGCACCAAAACGGTTACATGACAATCTCTAGAGATTGCTAAGATCGATTACGTCATGTGTTTTCATTTACTTCGGGAAATATCCTTCAGAGAAACAAGTAACTCTGTTACACTCACATTGTATAGTGATGCACGAACGCAACAATTTACTACTGAGATGGGATATGACTACTCCATCAGACGGGTGGATTGACAGATTTAAACAGCGCCACAACCTGGCTTTTAAATGGGAACATGGAGAAAAACAAGCCAGGGATACCAAAGGTGTGAACACATGAATTACAACACAACTTCAAGATCGCCTCATGACATTTATAACACCAATGAGACAGGACTGTATTACCCAGGATTATCTGATTTGTACACAAAAACATTGAACTACCGGGTGGAAAGAAGTACAAAGAAAGTCTGATAATTCTTCTTACAGCAAACATATCTGGAACCAACAAGCAACAATTGCTGGTGATATGAAAGAGCAAATCAACCAGGGGATTTTAAAAATTTCTATAAAAATTGCCAGTTTCATATCAAAACTCAGCAAACGCTTGAATGACTTCAGCAATATTCATATACTTAAAACATGGGACACGTCACTCTGACTCAAGGAAGATCAATTCGTCTACTAGTAGACAACTGTAGCACCCATCCACCTATCACCTGAATAACATCCATATGTCTTGAGTTTCTTCCTACAAACAAACACCACTATGGCCATCCAGCCCATGAACCAAGGCATAGTCAAAAATTTTAAATGCCACTATCAAAACTTCTTGTATCGCCAATCTCAATACTGACGAACAGAAAAAAGCATTGGAAATTCTCAAAAGCATTACTGTGCTTCGCGCTATTTACTTCATGTACGACACTTGGAACAATCTTATTGAGACAATACAAAACTGCTACCTGGGTTGGAAGTTTGGGACCAAAACATTGATTTTCTGTTCTTTGCATATTCGAGTAGAACAATCATTTATCTACAAGTTTATGGCAGAAAAATGTCCATATGACGTTTACTTTTTTTATGTGAAATATTTTGTAGACGAGGGTAGACAAAAACAGTCAAAATTGACACGAGCACAAGTATAGGAATAGAGGAATAAAACAAAAAACTGGTCATTTTGACATCTGTTTTAACAATAGTGCACATCTAAACCTAGATTTACAATCCTCTTTACATTAGTAACAATGCCAGAGACTGTCGAAAGAGTAAGGGGCTGCTACAAGAAGGGCAACCTCTCTGAAGCATTTGTTTTATGTTATTTTCTTTAAATTTCTTTACTTTCATTTTTCTTGAAATTCAGTTTTTTCACATTAAAATTGATCTCCTCCATCATTACCAACCGGTTTATATAATACTTGGCACACAAGTTGCTCTTGGCTTGTCAATGACGTCGGGTTTCTTTTATATCTTGTAAACTTTTTGAGGAAAATAAATTTTTGTAATAAAAATGCCATTTTTTTGTATATACACGATGTATATTATTTTTAAAAAATTTATTTTAAAAACACTTTCCAAAATATCTATAAATAAAAAAGACATAACTAAGTAAGGAGACAGATTTTGAAAGAGCAATTAATTTTCGAAGATCGAACAATTAACTAAAATTATCATGATAATGGATAACAAATAATAATGATGATGATAACAGGAACAATGATAAACAAAATAGCAATAATAACAATAATAATAAAATGAAATTTTGTCCAATTTGTGTTGTAATATCCTGTTATTATACTTTGTTGTGAGTACAGCACAATAACATGTAATCACCTGCAGTGAACTGTATTTACTGAACTGCTATAAAAGTGACTACTTATTCTTTTTCCCCTTTTACTCATACCTTCATTGTACATATTGCTTAGATTATAATAAACGTTCAATCCAGTCGTAATCATGCGTTAAACCCAATCATTTCAGTTTGCATAAAAAGAGAAAAGAAAATTGAATTAGAAAATTATCCACCTGATGGTGAAATGTCAAAATGCGTGGAACCTCTTAGGGAAAATGAGACGATTTGATCTTTATCTTTATCAGTAGCTTCCAGTTTGGTAACCTCTGTACCAATATCAGTAGCCTCAGAGACATTGAGAACGATTTTCCCTGAATCCTCAGAGATGATTGGTGCATTGTCATTCACATCTAATAATTTAACGCTGACTGTGGCTGGAAAAAGAAATAGAAAAAAATTCAAATAAATTGTATACAATTAATATGCATAAAAAAAATCACTCTTAGATCTGATGATGGGGAAGGGAGAATGGAGCAAGAGAAAGAAAACATTGATAGGATAAAACTACTTTTACTACTTTCGCTACCACATCATTAAATCAACACCACCACTAAGCCTTTTATTAGCTACTACAGTGGTCTCTGCCTCAGAGGTTGGTTCGCCTTTCAGACCACTTTTTGTCTCTAATGTACTAAATACGTTAGGTACTAGTTGGTAGCTATGTGTGTATAAGAGGCCGCAAGGAAAAAAACATTAGACTGGCTAACAGGCCGGTTTTTATGGTCGGAGGGACAAATGGTCTGCTATACTCAATGTAAGAAGACGAAAATTCAAATTCAGATTGACATTGGCGCATGTCGATTGTACTATTACAACTACTACTTCTACTCTACTAAATACAAAAGAAGCCATAGCAGAGTTTTGTCAAAAGTAACATACAACAATAAGTTACAACTTAAACAAAGAAGACAGGTATAACCTTTGTCAGACAGCAAACAAGGAATAAGTACACGCTTATACAGACATCACCCTGTGACATACAGACATCACACAGTGTGATGTTATAAGAAAGAACAGAAAACAAGGTGAAAGGAGAGCGGAAAGGAGAAGAAATCAAAGGAAGACACTGATAATTAGAATGAATAGAAAGAAAAGGAAAAGGAATGGCATAAAATGAAAGTGAAAAGGAAGAAACAGAGAAGAATAGAGAGAAATTGAGAAAAAAAGAGAGAGAGAGAAAAGAATTATAGAAAGGATAACTGCATTTCTGAAAAGAAAAAAGGAACAATATGCAATATGGCTCTCGTGTACTCATACCACATGGAAATTTTTGTCACCTGTCTTTCTCTGGGGTTTCTTTTCCTCAGCCTTCATGTCCTCCACTAGCACCTTCAGTATGAAAGATTCTGCAATTTCACGGTCGAGGGAAGAATTTACTTTCAAAAGACCTTGGAAGCCTAAAGTTGTGATTGAAAACCACGACTGAAATTTGGAAACAAATTTGAAAAGATGGTATTTACTGTAAGTGTGATAATACCAGCAAAATGCCAATATTTTATTTAAAGGTATTACATGTCAGAATGAGTATGCTAGGTGATGCATTTTCTCCCATTCTGTTACGAACACATCTGCTGGGGCTATCACTGGAGAGAATTTAAATAAAAGCAAACAAAAAATCCACATACACATACACATGCACACATTCTTAAAAGAATTGTGATTTATAGAAGATGATAATTCTCATAACACACAGCATACTATCCATCGGGTCATAAACAATGTTTATATTTCTTTAAGAAGAAGAAGAGTTAATTGAGTTATAAGAAATTTCTTGTTCTGTAAAAGCAATACAAACTTTCTGAACAACAGTTACCAACAACTGAACTGGGAAAGGAGGCAATGACCATCCTTCATGAGGAAATTAAACAAAAAAATCTCTTAATGAAGTCCACCCTAAAATACTCTGCAAGACCTGTAACGAAATATAAAAGAATAAGTGTTGCAAAGAAAATTTCCAATATTTCTCTCTTTTTTCTCCCCATATTAAAGTTTAAGGAAAATCAAGAACCTTTTGACATTAATGCAGTACAGGTATTATTCCACACAAGAAGACATTAATGTGCCTGCAAAGGTGCCAATCTATGGGGTAGTCTTTACTATAGGTGTATCTTACACAACTGACAGCTGTGTTCAGTCACACGATTGGTTTGTTCTGCCTTTAGAGAACATTATACCTTTAATACCCCCGTGTGGGTAACGGGGTCCCTCAACAGACAGCGTGCAAGAATATGCCCAACCTGGTGCCAGCGTGTTGTACAGCGACTAAATAGTGAATTAGGTGGTGGCTCCTGACACCGAGCCGACTGGTCCTCCAGGTTGGTGGTTGGCATGGGGTGAAAGCTGAAAGGAAGATACGGGACTGAGGCCTCCATCTTCAAGCAAGAATTCTCTTTGGATTGCATCGGGAATGTGCAACCTTGTATGAAGCAGGCATGTGTAAACAGGCTATCCAAGAGATGCACCATAACAAGCCGTGCACATACTGCGAATCACAGAATCCCACTGAATACATTTTGGACAGAAACGCCTCCAAACAGGAGAACAAATTTTGTATTCTGGAAAAGACCAAGAATCACACTGCGGCAACGAGCTGTTTCCCTATATGAAGAAAACGCAGCACACTGAAAATGTGTTCATTTTGCAAAATGATAATTTTGATGCCGGATTACTCCTATTTAATACTGTTTATGTGGTAAGCTTCCCACGATCAAGGTTGTATCCAGTGTATAACTTTTAAATGGTATCTAATTTGTCACCACAGACCAACGATGTAATAAATTACAAAGAGATAACCGAGTATAAAGTTACTTTCGCAACTTACTACATATATACATATTAAAATGGGCATGATATTTTGCGTGAAACTTATTTGAAAAACAACTTTATCATGTATGATTTGAATATATTCAATCAATCCATTTTAATTCTTTCTTCTGAAAAGAATTACCTCAAGTTCATTTCTATTTTTAACCACTTTCTTTTCTTTTCTCATCGTAGATCAAGCTTTCATTCCATAACAAGGTAAATTGAAGCTCCGCATTTTTATCAACGTCTTTTGCTGATATGCTGGCTATCTGTAAGAAATTAAAGATAGAATCAATTATCTCCCTATGACCATCAAATTTGTAAAGACATGAAGCTGTTATAAAATTCATCCCACCTTCTCATTTTCCCTCACACATCAACCCAAAATGTACATATACTCTGTCAGTGGCATAGATCCTCCAAGCCCTCGGAGACGGTTACCATCATACTTTCTTCACCTCAATCTGCTCCTTGAAACTGTGACCATCACGCTTACTTGGCTTCAGATGACTCTAGAAAAAATTAACATCACGCCTACATAGCTTCAGATGGCTCCTTGAAACTGTAACCATCATGGTTACTTTGCCTTAGATGGCTCCTTGAAACTGTCACCATCACACTTACTTGGCTTCAGATGACTCCTTGAAAAAATTAACATCACGCTTACATAGCTTCAGATGGCTCCTTGAAACTGTAACCATCATGGTTACTTTGCCTTACATGACTCCTTGAAACTGTCATCATCATGCTTACTTCACCTCAGATGACTCCTTGAAACTGTAACCATCATGCTCACTTCACCTCAGATGACTCCTTGAAACTGTAACCATCATGCTTACTTCGCCTCAGATGGCTTCTTGAAACTGTAACCATCATGCTTACTTCGCCTCAGATGGCTTCTTGAAACTGTAACCATCATGCTTACTTTGCCTCAGATGGCTTCTTGAAACTGTAACCATCATGCTTACTTCGCCTCAGATGGCTCCTTGAAATGGTGATCATCACGCTTACTTGTTTCAGATGCCTCTTTAAAAAGGTGTCCAACACTCTTATTTAGCTTTTTGAGAAATTTATTTTTTTTAATAAAAATGCCGTTTCTGTACATTCACGATATATAGTATTTTCAAAAATTCGTTTAAAAAATACTATCGAAAATATGGAAAAAACCGACGTCACTCTCTAGATATTGAATGGAAAAAACGATCTGAAAGGTTTTGAGTGATTTTTTCATAACTAAGGGAGGAACTAGATTTTGAAAATTGAGTCAAAATTCAAGATGGCGGCCGTTTCTATGGCAACCAAGGATACTACAAACTTTTCAATGATATAGGATGACTGTATTTTGACAGTTACTCATGTCCATACTAAAGGCAAAAACCTTAACTAAAAAGCCAAAAGCAAAAGAAAATAACTTCAGGTGCCCCCCCCCCCCCCCCCAAACTTCAGATGGCTCTTTGAAACTGAGAACAACACGATTACTTCGCCTCAGATGCCTTCTTGAAACTGTCGCCGTCGATTACTTCACCTCAGATGGCTGCTTGAAACTGTAACCATCATGCTTACTTTGCCTCAGATAGCTCCTTGGATCTGTGACCATCATGGTTACTTCGTCTTAGTTGGCTCCTTGAAATTGTAACCATCATGCTTACTTTGTCTCAGATGGCCCCTTGAAAAGGTGACCATCACGCTTACTTTGTCTCAGATACCTCCTTGAAACTGTGACCATCACGATTACTTTGCCTCAGATGTTCCCTTGAAAAGGTGACCATCACGATTACTTTGCCTCAGATGTTCCCTTGAAAAGGTGACCATCACGTTTACTTAGCTTCAGATGCCTCCTTGAAACTGTGACCATCACGATTACTCTGCCTCAGATGGCTCCTTGAAATGTGACCATCATGATTACTTTGTCTCAGATGGCTCCTTGAAACTGACCATCATGGTTACGTTGTCTCAGACAGCTCCTTGAAACTGTGACCATCATGCATACTTCGCCTCAGAAGACTCCTTGAAGCTGTGACCATCATGCTTACTTTGTCTCTGTCTGTCTCTCGCTCTCTCTCTCTCTCTCTCTCCCTCTGTCTGTGTCCCCCCGCCCCCACAGACAGACAATCACATACATATAATATAAGAAACAACTTTAAGAGAGACGGAGGGGGGGGGGGGAGATGTGTCCTTAATCTGTGACCATCACGGTTACTTCGGTTGAGATGGCTCCTTGAAACTGTGACCATCACGGTTACTTCACCTCAGATGGCTCCTTGAAACCGTGACCATCACGGCTACTTCACCTTAGATGCCTCCTTGAAAAGGTGACCATTCCACTTACTTAGCTTCAGATGCCTCCTTGAAACTGTGACTATTATGCTTACTTCCCTCAGATGACTCCTTGAAACTGTGACCATCATGCTTACCTTGCTTCAGATGGCTCCTTTGGACTGTGACCATCACTATTACTTAGCTTCAGGTGCCTCCTTAAAAAGGTGACGATCATGCTTACTTAGCTTCAGATGTCTCCTTGAAAAGGTGACCATCATGCTTACTTATCTTCAGATGCCTACTTGAAACTGTGACCATCTCTCTACATCTCTCTCTACATTACTAAAGCCTGGCTATGGACATTCACTGCTCCATTTCTTTTGAGGGTCAGAGGACATCTCCATCAATATAATTATTGGCAACGAATATTCTCGTAACAATTATTAATCAGGGCTATGAGTATTCTCATAAATATAATATAAGAAACAACTTTAAGAGAGACCGGGAGGAGGGGGGGAGAGATTGACACAGAGAGAGACCAACAAACAGATAGATGGATAAACAAGGGAGGGAGGGGTGGAAAGAAAGAGAGAGAGAGAGAGAGAGAGAGAGAGAGAGAGAGAGAGAGAGAGAGAGAGAGAGAGAGAGAGAGAGAGAGAGAGAGAGAGAGAGAGAGAGACAGAGAGGAGAGAGAGAGAGAGACAGAGACAGAGACACAGAGACAGAGACAGAGACACAGAGGGAGAGAGAGAGAGAGAGAGAGAGAGAGAGAGAGAGAGAGAGAGAGAGAGAGAGAGAGAGACAGAGAGAGAGAGAGACAGAGGGAGAGGGGGAGGGAGAGGAGAGAGACAGAGAGAGAGAGAGAGAGACAGAGAGAGAGAGAGAGAGAGAGAGAGAGAGAGAGACAGAGAGAGAGAGAGAGACAGAGACAGAGACAGAGAGAGACAGACAGACAGAGACAGAGACACAGAGACAGAGACAGAGAGAGAGAGAGAGAGAGAGAGAGAGAGAGAGAGAGAGAGAGAGAGAGAGAGAGAGAGAGACAGAGAGAGAGAGAGACACAGAGAGAGAGAGAGAGAGAGAGAGAGAGACAGAGAGAGACAGAGACAGAGACAGAGACAGAGACACAGAGAGAGAGAGAGAGAGACAGAGAGAGACAGAGAGACAGAGACAGAGACACAGAGAGAGAGAGAGAGAGAGAGAGAGAGAGAGAGAGAGAGAGAGAGAGAGAGAGAGAGAGAGAGAGAGAGAGAGAGACAGATAGACAGACTGACAAACAGACAGGCAGACAGCCAGAGACAGACGCACAGAGACAAAGACAGACAGACAGAAGGACAGAGAGGGAGGGAGGGGGGAGAGAGAAAGAGAGACAGACAGACAGACAAGACAAAGACATAGACAGACAGACAGGCAGACAGACAAAGACAGAGACAGAAACAGACACAGACAGACAGAGACAAAGACAGACAGACAGAGGACAGAGAGGGAGGGAGGGGAGGAGAGAAAAAAAGGAGAGAGAGAGAGACAGACAGACAGACAGACAGACAGACAGACAGACAGACAGACAGTTTTGTGTTTTATTTTTACTTAATTTACACATATCCACGACTAAGGTGATCTCTGGGTCTTTGGTAGGATTGTGAATATTGCCTGGACTGCCTTGTAAACAGCTAAGGGGTCTTTAACATGCACAGTGTTGTGATTTGCACACAGGATCTTCTTTTTCATCATCTGTCTCCAATGGGGCTAGGTGTCGATCTACCTACCTAGACCAGGGGGAAGATTTTTCTTTAAAAAATGGAGAAAATTTTGCAAACCGTTGGTGGGGCTCGAACCCGCTACCTTTTGGTTGACAGTGACAGGATGACACCCTGCCTCTGGTCTACCGAGACAGACAGAGACAGAGACTGAGACAGAGATAGAAAAACAGAAGGGAGAGGGGGGGAGAAGAGAAAGACAGGTGGGAAAAAGAGAGGGAAATAGAAAGAGGGAGGGTGGAGGTGGTAGCGACAGAGAGACAGACAGACCTACAGAAACGACAAACAGGCAGAGGGAGATGGAGAGAGGGAGAAGGAAAGAGGGAGAGATATATAAATATATAGAGAGAGACAGACAGACAAACAGACAGACAGACAGACTGAGACAGAGGTAGAAAGATACAGAGAGACAAAGAAAGAGAGACAGCTAGACTGACAGAGGCAGATAGATAGAGAGCAAGAGAGACAGAGAGAAAGAGAGAGGGAGAAAGAGACAGAAAGAGAAAGAGAGAGAGAGAGAGAGAGAGAGAGAGAGAGAGAGAGAGAGAGAGAGAGAGAGAGAGAGAGAGAGAGAGAGAGAGAGAGAGAGAGAGAGAGAGAGAGAGAGAGAGAGAGAGAGAGAGAGAGAGAGAGAGAGAGAGAGAGAGAGAGAGAGAGAGAGAGAGAGAGAGAGAGAGAGAGAGAGAGAGAGAGAGAGACAGACAGAGACAAAGACAGAGACAGAGAGAGAGAGAGACAGACAGACAAGACAGAGACACAGACAGAGACAAAGACAGAGACAGAGACACAGAGACAGAGACAGACAGACAGACAGACAGAGACACAGAGAGAGAGGGGGAGAGAGAGAGAGAGAGAGAGAGAGAGAGAGAGAAGAGAGAGAGAGAGAGAGAGAGAGAGAGAGAGAGAGAGAGAGAGAGAGAGAGAGAGAGAGAGAGAGAGAGAGAGAGAGAGAGAGAGAGAGAGAGAGAGAGAGAGAGAGAGAGAGAGAGAGAGAGAGAGAGAGAGGGGGAGAGAGACAGAGAGAGAGACAGAGAGAAAGAGAGAGAGACAAAGAGAGACAGACACAGAGAAACAGACACAGAGAGAGAGAGAGACAAAGACCCCACACACACAGACAGATAAATAGACAGACAGATAGACAAACAGACAGATACAACACAGGCACACAAATGCCTAGACTTAAGTGATGAAAATTTCATTACATCTATTCTGAAATACCCACTTGAGAGCTATCAGTGCAATTTTCCAAGATTTTGACAATAGCAGGAACTTTGGTTAGAGTTGGTGGTTCATCATTAACATCATCAACTGTAATTTGCATTGTTGTTGTACCTGTCTGTGCTGGAATACCTTTATCCACAGCGAACACAACAAGAGTGTAATTTGAAGTTTGTTCTCTGTCCAACTTTTGACGAGGCCCAAGTCCAATTTCTCCAGTTGAAGAATTTATCTGTGATTCAACAAAAGAATAATCTAGTGTAGGAAATAGCTTATGTATTATATAAGCCAGTAAATCTCTAAATCAAAGAAGCCAAAGAGATGCAACACTCCTAGATTTCTCAAAAGCTCTTGACAAAGTAGATCACAATGGATTCCTAATAAAATTGGATAGCTATGATATTCAAAATTCTTTTCTTGCATGGATGAAATAGTTTCTATTGAAACTAGCACAAAAGGTAATTGTTGAAGGTATTGAATTTAATCCCAATGATATTGACCAAAACTTCTCATCAAGTACAATCAGTGCCATCTATAAGCGTGTCTTCCTCAAACATGCTTCGGACTAAAGCGCGGAAATCTATTCGTACTGATTTTTTGCTATATAAACTACATGCGCATAAGCATGATCACTTTGGTCTTAAGCACTCTCCAATTTATGGCACGACTCTTAATAAATTGCACAAAATGACAATGCCTGGTCCACCAAAATCTGACAAAATGCCTGCATGCATGGTGTTATTGTTTAACCCACAGAATCTAACTATCTGATGGATTAGTTGGATACATGCAAAAGTGTGTGGTGGCTTGAGTTTTTAAATTTACCTGGTCACTTTGTTAACAATACAATGTAATCAATATGCCAAGGTGCAATCTCTCTACCCGACTTGACAGAAAGTAGTGAGAACATGCATCTAATTATGACTTGCAGCTGTCAACTGCTTGCGTTGTCAATAGTCACAAAGCTGGGTAAATGTACCAGTACTGTAATTGTAATGGCACAAGTTGTTTTATATCAAATTTTTGCCATTAATATTAGTGCGAGAGCTAACTGATTTTGGACGGAAAATTTTGAATCGTGAGATAAGAGAGAAGAAAGAATTCATATCTTGTATGACTTTGGTTCTATTCACTTCCTTTCCTTTTAAGCACAAATCGATCTCGCTTTTCTATGTTGTTTTTTTTTATTTACATTTTTTATTTTATCCTCGTGATCATCATATCCCAAACAAAAAACTATCTTTCTTTCTTTTTCTTCATTTTTCACTATTTCGACCAAGAGTACACTTCAGGCGATTAGCATACTCTTGTCTTTTCCTCAACATCGTGCCTAGAGGCGGCATCGACTGTACAAAAACTAAGATTTTCTGTCAATGTAGTCTATTGTATAGAAAAACATGGAACTTTGAAAATGGGAGAGAAAGTAGAAATTAATAGTTCCATCCAGATAAATGTCAGGTACTAAAAATATGCAAAAGAAAAAAATAGTCAACGCAGACTATTACATACATAACTAAAAAAAAAACTAAATATAACAAATGATGCAAACTATTACATACATAACTAAAAAAAAACTAAATATAACAAACGATGCAAACTAATTTGAATCAATTTCAACCGATACCTTTACAAGAACATAGAGCCTGAATTAAAATAAATGTTTTCTTTAAAGATGTATATGGCCACCTGTTTCTTCCAAATCAGAATGTCATAACATCTTCAAAACATTGATTGTCACCTGCACTCATTTGCCCTAGCATAGTAAGGCTGTGGAACAAACTACTACTACTACTACTACTACTACTAATGATAATAATTATAATAATAATTCATTTATATAGCGCCTGCCTATCCACTATAGGAGCTGTTAGTCCTATGCTGAAATAGTGTGTCATCTTTCTTTCTTTATCAGTTCCCATTCAACCTTTCGTGTATGGGTTCAAATGCCCGAGATGATCTTTCTCCAGGATGCCCTGTCCTGGCATTTTCTGTTTCCTTCCAAAAAAGTTAAATTTCTATGTTTCAATGCCTCTTTTATATCTTCTTTTCATTTTCTCCGAGGTCTGCCTTTTGGTCTTTCACCTTCGGCTTTAGCTCTGTATACTGATTTAGCTATTCTATTGTCATTCATTCTATTTACATGCCCAAACCACCTCAATTGATTTGTTTCTATCTTAGTTTTTATGCCATCTGCTTTGGTTTGATCTCTTATTGTTGTGTTTCTGATTTTGTCTCTTTTAGTTTTCCCTACTACTCTTCTTAGATATTTCATTCAGCTGCCTGTACTCTACTGTATTCTCTACTGTCTAAAGTCCAAGTTTTGCTGCCATAGAGGAGAGTAGGACAATAAACTGTATTGTATACTGCCATTTTGGTTTTTGTTGACAATTCTTGCCTACCTACAAATGTCTTTCCTAGATGGTTATATATTGCACTTGCCATTTTGATTCTCTGGCTGATTTATTCTCTTAGTTTTCCCTCTGAGTTAATCATTACTCCTAGGTAATTGTAGCTTTGAACTTCTTCTAAATACTCCCTGCCTAATTTAAGATTTTGTATTTTAGCTTCCTAGTTACAAGCATTGTTTTGGTTTTCTTTGCATTTACTCTCATTCCTCTTTTTATTTAGTTCATTGTTCATAATGTTGATATTCGACTGAAGGTCATTTTCTGATTTTCCAAACAGAACTAAATCAAATGAAAGCATTGATACATTTACTGGTTTGAGCTTCCACATACCTACATTCCTTTTCTTCATTTTTGAGGATGCCTTTGCGACTGAATCCATAAATGTGATAAACAAAAGAGGACTTAGGAAACAACCCTGTCTTACTCCTATATCTACATCAAATTCTGCAGATATGTTTCCAGCTGTCTCCTCTGGATTACTTGTAATTGGTGAAAATGCTTTCTCCATGTTTCCATGATTTCACTGTCCCCCAGAACAGTTTTCGATTTCCTTGATAGCTTTTTGAAGTCTTTGTCCAAACTCTTTCCATTGTTCCTGTTTTGCTTTCCTAACTTCCTCTTTGACTATAGTTCTTTTATTCACGTAATCTATCCTATCCTCCGGTCTCTTTGTTTGCAAGCATTTCTTCCAGGCATCCTTCTTTTTTTTACCTTAGTCTTGACATTCTTATTTCACCATGCTGTTATTTTCCTATCTCCTTTAATTTGTTTCCTACCACAGACCTCTTCAGCACAACTGAGGAGTGTTTCTTTATGCATTTTCCACTTTTCTTCCATTGTGCTATCATTCAGATCCATCTATCTTTCACTGATAAATCTTTTTGGTATACCTGTTTGACTACTGGTTTATTTAGTTCTTCTATTTTGAGTTAAGTAGCTTTCTTCTCTTTCCTTTTCTGTTTGTTTTCTTCAGTCAGTAATCTGATTTGCAGTCACTAGGTGATGATTACTAAATATTTCTGCTCCTCTGTTTACTGTTGCATCCAAAGTACTGTAAAAAGGGAGCTGCTAACTATTATGTAGTCTATCATTGACTTTTCACACCTGTCTTCATTCATTCTTGTATATTTGTGGATATGTTTATGAGGAAAAAAGGTGTTGGCTATTTTCATGTTATTCTTTAGGCAAAAATCTATTAGTCTCTCTCCATTTGGAGACGTTGGAGAAGTTGTTGTCTCTCCTTCTTTACCTATTACTTCTCCTGACTTTTCTACATTGTCGCCTACTCTGGCTAAATCTTCTAAAAGCATTAGTTCCTGTTTGGGTTTAAGATTCTCTGCAGCTATTTGTAAATCGTTTTCAAAGATATCTTTTTCTTCTTTAGTTGCGTCTTTGTTTGGTCCATAGGCTTTTAATAATTTAATTTCTCTTCCTTTTGGTTTAATATTTACCTCTAATAGCCGTGGGCTTATAAATTTCCAACTTTCTAGAAGCTTTTCATGCCTTTTATGCACTAGGAGGCCTACTCCTGCTCTAGCTCTATCTTTGACATTTACTCCTGAGAAGATTCAAATATGATTCGGTCCTAGATTTTCTATTCTTTGTCCTTTTTTGTTTGTTTCTGTAATGGCCAAAATATCTACTTTGAATATTTCCATTTCTTCAACTAATTCTAACTCTTTTCCATTTATTGCCCACGTTCCAAAAATCAGTTCGTATTCGTTTCCAAGTTCATCTTCGAAAGATCAAGCCAGTTGTACTATTTTCATTTCTCTGAATCTGTTTGGTTTTGGATAAGCAGGGGATTAGCCCACTGTACCCTAGGTAGATGGTGGGGCTGCCACCTTGAGGCCCCCTACCAGGCCTTGTTGTTTTTTGTTTTCTGTCAGGGTCAACTCCCTTAGCCTTAAGTCATTCAAGACCAGCCTGCAAGGCAGCAGGTTGATATTTTCTGTCAGAGTTAACTCCTTTAGCTTTTCGTCAACCAAGACAAGCCTGCAAGGTAGCAGGTTGTTTTCTGTCAGAGTTAACTCCCTTAGCCTTTGGTCGGCCAATATCCGCCTGCAAGGCAGCAGGAGACTCGTGGAGGGTGGGATCATCTACTCCCCGTAAGGTGCTTACCTGTTCACTAGCCGGTCTCTTTGATCACGGTGAGAATATCTGATAAAGGTATTGTGTCCCTTTTATGACATGCGTCCCTTTTATGACATGCGTCGTCAATGAATATTCCTCCAAGTTTGAATTTCTCCACCATCCCATCCCCTTCAGCAGCAGCAGTAGCAGCAGCAGCATTATTTTCATTATCATTATAATTATTATCATCATCCTTATTATTATTATGATTATGATTATTATTAGTATTATTATTATTATTATTATCATTATTATTATCATTATTATTATTATTATTATTATTATTAGGTGGTGGTATGTTAAAAAGGAAAATGCAAGGCCATTCAGCTTATACTGATAAATAAAACTCATGTCATAACATAAAGAAATTCGAGAGTGAATGGGATATTTGGGAAATTCCTGAAAGTTTTTCAAAAGCTCAACATTGTCTCATTGCCTTTATACTATCATCTTCTAATCTAAATCTATATCCATATTTTTTTCATGCATATACAATTTTAAAATATACCTGGAATTTATCTTGTCCTCTGAATTTATGATATAGTATATCTCATTATTTTGGATACTGCCGTCTTTATCACAGGCGGTGACTGAAGTGAAGATTTCACCTGTAAGAAAAAAAAATCAATATTCAATATCATCATCTCTTTATCCCTACATTGATGTGTTATCCCTTCTAAACAGAGATGAAGAAATAAAAGAAAATGAGAGAGAGAGAGGGAGAGGGAGAGAGAGAGGGAGAGGGAGAGAGAGAGAGAGAGAGAGAGAGAGAGAGAGAGAGAGAGAGAGGGAGAGGGGAGAGAGAGGAGAGGGAGAGGGAGAGAGAGAGAGAGAGAGAGAGAGAGAGAGAGAGAGAGAGAGAGAGAGAGAGAGAAAGAGAGAAAAGACAAACAAAGAGACAGAGAGAGATAGAGGAGGGAGCGAGGAGAGAAATTGTACTTGTCAACTATTTATATATCATGCTCTAAGTGTATATTACTTTTTTCATGAAATAGACCAACTTTGTATTCTATCTATATCCATATAGTCGACTTTGGTTAATCACAATTTGCGATAAACCTACTGAATTTTTTTTTTGCATATGAGTTAGGTTTTTGATTTTATCACATATGAGTAACTGTCAAAGTAGTCATCTTATGTCATTGAAGAGTTTGTAGCATCCTTGGTTGCCAAGGAAACTGGCACCATCTTGGATTTTGACCCTAATTTCAAAATCTGTCTCGTTTCTTAGTTATGAATAAAATCACTCAAGACCTGTGCAGATCGTTTTTCCCATTCAGTATCTAAAGACTAACGTCGTTTTTTTAATAGATATTTTGGATAGTTTGGGTTTTTTTTATGAATTTTTAAAAATAACATATATCGTTTATATGCAAAAATGGCATTTTTATTACCAAAATTTGTTTTTCTGAAAACGTTCTCGAGATATAAAAACAATTTGACTACAATCTATTAACAGTGACGAGAAGAACCTTTCTTTTTTTTTTCAGTTTCCATTCTACCTTTCAGTGTATGGGTTCAGATGATCTTACTCCAGGATGCCCTGTACTGCCATGTTCTGTTTCCTTTTAAAAAAAAGTTGAATTTCTATGATTTAATGTCTCTTTTATATCTTCTTCTCACTTTCTTCTAGGTCTGCCTTTTGGTCTTTAACTTGGGCTTAACACTGTATACTGATTTAGCTATTCTAGTGTCATTGATTCTGTTTACATGCCCAAAATATGCCATCTGCTTTGGTTTGATCTCTTATCGTTTTGTTTCTGATTTTGTCTCTTTTAGTTTTCCCTACTACTCTTCTTAGATATTTCATTTCAGCTGCTTGTACTCTACTGTATTCTCTACTGTCTAAGGTCCAAGTTTCGTTGTTATAGAGGAGAGTAGGACAATAAACTGTGTTGTATACTGCCATTTTGGTATTTGTTGACAATTCTTGTTTACCTATAAATGCCTTTCCTAGATGGTTATATATTATCATTGGCTTTTGGATTTTCTGGCTGATTTCTTCTCTTAGTTTTTGTGTATTAGCTTCCCTATTTACTAGCATTGTTTTGGTTTTCTTTGCATTTACTCTCATTCCTCTTTTATTTAGTTCATTGTCCATAATGTTGATATTCGACAGAATGTCCCTTTCTGACTTTCTAAACAGAACTAAATCATCGGCAAATGAAAGCATTGATACATTTACTGGTTTGAGCTTCCACATACCTGCATTTATTTTCTTCATTTTTGAGGATGCTTTTACGACTGAATCCAATAAATGTGATTTTAACAAAAGAAGACTTAGGATACAACCCTGTCTTACTCCTATATTTACATCAAATTCTGCAGATAGTACATTTCCAGCTACTCTCACTGCCATTGTTGATTTATTGTAAAAACTTTAATGGCTTCTATTACATTTTGCTCTACATTGTGTTCTTTTAAGGAATGCCATAGTTCGTCTCTCCTCACAGTGTCAAATGCCTTTTCTAAGTCAATAAAACACAAGCGCAAGTCAATGTTTCTCTCACGGAATTTTTCTATTATTTGTCTAATTGTAAATATGTGGTCTTGTACACTTCTTCCTTGTCTAAATCCACTCTGATGTTCTTCAATCTGATCCTCTACTCTTTTCCTTAGTCTCATTTCCAGTATCCTGGCATACGCTTTTCCTGGTACGCTAAGTAGTGATATCCCTCTATAGTTTGAGCATTCCATAGGTGATTCTTTATGTATTGGTACCACCATTCCCTTTTTCCAGTCGTCTGGCACATGTTTGGACTTCCATGCTTGTTGGCATATTGCATGTAGTAGTTTGTCTGCCTCTCTCCCTTGGTTTTTAATCACTTTGTGGATAAACTTGATCTGCTCCTGGGGCCTTTCCTAATTTCACTTTTCTTATAGCTGTTTGGATTTCTTCCATTGAGATATCTACATCTTCAGCTGTATCCTCTGAATTACTTGATCTGTACTCCTTGTTTCATATGTTCTGGAGGGATTATGTAATTGTTGAAAATACTTTCTCCATATTTCCATGATTATATTGTCTTCTTTCATTTTTTCTCCTTTGGTATTCTTAATTTGTCATATTGCTCATGCTCTTCATTTTGATTTTCTTGATAGCTTTCTTGAAGTCTTTGTCCAAATTCCCATTGTTCTTGTTTTGCTTTCCTAACTTCCTCCTTGGCTATAGTTCTTTTATACACGTAATCTATCCGATCCTCTGGTCTTTTGTTTGCAAGTATTTCTTCCAGGTATCCTTCTTGACATTCTCATTCCACCATGTTGTTCTTTTCATATTTCCTTTAATTTGTTTCCTACCAGACCTTTTCAGTACAACTAAGGAGTATTTCTTTATACATCTGCCACTTTTCTTCTATTGTGCTATCGTTCAGATCCATATGCCCTTCACTGATAAACTTTTTTATCCTAGATTGGTATATTCGTTTTACTATTGATTTATTTAGTTCCTCTATTTTAAGTTTAGTAGCTTCCTTCTCTTTCATTTTCTGTTTGTTTTCTTCCGTCAGTAATCTCATTTTGCCATCACTAGGTGATAATCACTAAATATTTCTGCTCCTATGTTTACTGTTGCATCCAATGTACTGTAAAAAAGGGAGCTGCTAACTATTACGTATAGTATATAGCTCGGTTGGTAGGACGCCTTCTTTTCATGGTGAGGCGATGGATGCCGACGCAGAGGTCTCGGGTTTGATCCCCATGGTAGCCAGGATTTTTTCTGTCGATTCCTTGTATCTGTCTCGTCTTTGTTCCTATGGGGCTTTCATATTATCTTGTGTCATTATCTTAACTATTATGTAGTCTATGATTGACTTTTCACACCTGTCTTCATGTACTCTTGTATATTTGTGGATATCTTTATGAGGAAAAAAGGTGTTGGCTTTTTTCATGTTGTTCTTTAGGCACAAATCTATTAGTCTCTCTCCATTTCGAGAAATTGTTGTCTCTCCTTTACCTATTACTCCTCCTGATGTTTCTACATTATTTCCTATTCTAGCGTTGAAATCTCCTAAAACCATAAGTTCCCATTTGGGTTTAAGATTCTCTGCAGCTATTTGTAAACCGTTTTCGAGGATATCTTTTTCTTCTTTAGTGGCGTCTTTGTTTGGTCCATAACCTATTAATAAATTAATTCCTTGGTTTAATATTTATCTCTAATAGCCCTGGGCTTATAAATTTCCAACTTTCTAGTAGCTTTTCATGCCTTTTATGCAATAGAAGGCCTAATCCTGCTCTAGCTTTATCTTTGACATCTACTCCTGAGAAGATTAAAGTATAATTTGGTCCTACATTTTCTATTCCTTGTCCTTTTTTCTTTGTTTCTGTAATGGCCAAAATGTCTGCTTTGAATTTTTCCATTTCTTCAACTAATTCTATCTCTTTTCCATTTATTGCCCTAATATTCCATGTTCGAAAAATCAGTCCGTGTTTGTTTCTATGTTTTTCGTTGAAAGGTCAAGCCGGGTATGTTGTAATTATTTCTCTGAATCAGTTTGGTTTTGGATAAACAGGGATTAGCCCACTGTTCCTTAGATAGATGGTGGGGCTGCCACCTTGAAGTCCCCTACCAGGCCTTGTTATTATCTGTAAGGGTTAACTCCCTTACCCTTTGGTCACCCAAGACCAGCCTGCAAGGCAGCAAGTTGTTATTTTCTGTCAGGGTTAACTCCCTTAGCCTTTAATCAACCAAGACCGGCCTACAAGGCAGCAGGCTGTTTTCTGTCGGGGTTAACTCTCTTAGCCTTTGGTCAGCCAAGACCTGCTTGCAAGGAAACAGGAGACTCGTGGGGAGCAGGATCATCTACTCCCCGTACAGGTGTTTACCTGTCCACTGCCCGGCAAGAGGAACCTGTGTGCCAAATATTATACAAGTCGGTCGCTAAATGAAGGAGGAGATAGAAATTTAGTGGGAAAAACCTACATTTCGGAAAAAATATGAACAAAGAAATCAAATGAAAATAACACAAAAAAGACACTTCAGACGGGTTGCCCTTCTTTTAGCAGCCCCCTTACTCTTTCGACAGTCTCTGTCATTGCTAATAATGTAAAGAGGATTGTAAATCTAGGTTTAGATGTGAACTATTGTGAAAACAGACGTCTTAGTGATCAGTTTTTTAATTTTATTCCTTTATTCCTATAGTTGTGCGCATGTTTACAAACTCATTGCCCGCACATTTGACCTCCACCTCTCACATCACTCAGCACTAGGCAAAATCAGTGAGGGGGCATGTCAATAGACCATGTCACCAGATGTGACATTATGTTGCCATAGCTGGCCCGTTAAACAGATTTTCAGTGCTATCTTCTCAGTCAGTGTTAGGCATATTTATGTCAAAATTTTGACTGTTTTTACCTCCCTTCGCCTACAAAATATTGTGTAACAAAAAAAATTATACGTCATACAGACATTTTTCTGCCATAAACTTGTAGATAACTGATTGTTCCTCCGAATATATAAAGAACAGAAAATCAACATTTTGGTCCTAAACTTGACAATCCAGGTTTCATTTCTTTTTTCTTTCTTTTAAACACTGAAATAAATCTGGGTTGGGTTGTTTTTTTCCACTTACTTTCACTTTGGTTTTCCTTCACCAATGCAGTATAATTTGTTTCAGTGAAATTTGGTGGGAAATCGTTCACATCTTGAACGGAAATTTTAATCTTAGAACTTGAATTTCTTGGTGGCGTCCCATGATCCATGGCCAAAACTGTTATTATGATCTCATGCTCATTTATCTCAAAATCTAATGCAGACAGGAGGGTTATCTGTCCACTGGTTTCATTTAATGAGAATTTATTTTCATAATTGTCAATGATGCTGTAGGAGACAAGGCTATTATTGGAAGTGCCGTCTTTATCCTGTGCCTGTAAGAAAGACAAATTGAATTCTAAAACTTTCAAAGTGCACATTAATGAATTAAGGGATAAAGGGAAACCTTGTTTTATTCTCTAATGTTTCTGTGGCATTGGGCTTTGGCCATGAAATAAGTTGTGCATTTATTTCAAAGATTAGATGAAGAGTGACCCCATGTGGACTCATTGCAGTCAGAAATTTGCCAGTTTGATTTAGACCATACCAGTACATGGCTTTGTCAAATATACAAAACATCATACATTATGCTGGAAAGTACATAATTCACAAATGTAGTGATTGATAATGGAATATGTAAATTGTCATGAAACTGTCTAAATGTGGAAGTCCACGATATACATGATGTGAAATTTGGCCTTCAGATGATTAGACGTACACTTCTTTCATGTCTTAAAAATTTTGAATAACTTGAACCAATAGAATGGTTCTAGTCATGCACAAGACCTAAACGAAGATGTGATTTTCTTCCCCCTTGAAACACTAACCTTATAATTATAAGTCAATTAGCGGTCACACTGGTTTAGTGCTCAAAAGTTTAACTCGTGTAATTCCATTTTGTGCAAAGCTGATTATATTATTTTTCTATTTACTACTTTGTAAAGACTAAAGTAGTTATTAAATTGAAATCCAAACAGAAATACATAGTGTTTACAGCCTCATTTGGTGATTCATAACAAGTCTTTTTGCTTCTTTTGAAAAATTATGTCATGCGGTAAAAACACCTCTAACATATTATCGCATTATTTTAACTGCTTTTAATTATGTTCACAAAATCTTTGTTGCTTATTTCTTCACTATGTCTCCATTCATCCATTAAGTGTATGCATCATGAGTTTACAAATCCAACGAGCATCATTTCTATTTATAATATTAAAATTTCATTTGATTAATTCCTTTTTCTGTCATTTTCTCTTTTTTTAGTTGATCTGTTTGTCTACCTGTCTGCTGTTTTTCTAAATGCTTGCCTGCCTGCCTGTCTGCCTACTCTCCCCTTATCCCTCCTGCCTGTCTGTGTCTCCTCCCCCTTTCTCTCCCTCTCTCTCTCTCTCTCCCCCTCTGCCTATCTTCCTCTCCCTCTCCCTCTCCCTCTCCCTCCCTCTCCCTCTCCTCTCCCTCTCCCTCTCTCCCTCTCCCTCTCCCTCTCCCTCTCCTCTCCCCTCTCCTCTCCCTCTCCCTCTCCCTCTCCCTCTCCCTCTCCCTCTCCCTCTCCCTCTCCCTCCCCTCTCCCCTCTCCTCTCCCTCTCTCTCTCTCTCTCTCTCTCTCCCTCTCTCCTCTCTCTCTCTCTCTCTCTCTCTCTCTCTCTCTCTCTCTCTCTCTCTCTCTCTCTCTCTCTCTCTCTCTCTCTCTCCTCTTCTCTTCTTTCTTGTTATTTTTCTCAGGACATCTTATGTTGTAAATCTACTTAGCTTTTGGACCTCTCTTGTATTACCTGTACATAAAGTGGTGGCATAAATTCAATTTTTCCTTCAAGAACGTTTGCTGTATATATATCCCTGCTAAATGTTGGAGTCTCATCATTCACATCGTTCACATGAACAATCAGCTGTGTTGAGTTTAGAAGGCCACAGTCATCATAAGCATAGATGCTCATTGTATATGTGTTGCGAGTCTCATAGTCCAGGTCATTTTTAATCAATGTTACTTTACCACTGCTCTGATCAATTTCAAACCTGGGGGAAACAATAATATATGGTTAAAAGATAAGATAAATTTGTAAAATTAATAGAAAGGAATGCTGCAAAGATGGCTACAGGAGTAAGTGCAGTGGTGTCCGCCTAAGAATCTGGTCCTTGGGAGATAGAAACAACGGGTTCTTAGGCAGACCGGGTTCTAAGATGATACATATATTTTGTATTGGCTATTCCCCTTGACTAAAATTTTACTAAACCCCAATAGATAAGCAGTTTCTGTTTATTAATGTCATCAAGAGAATTGCTTCGAGTAGGCATGATGATGGTCTGAAGCTGTGTTTGAAATGATGTTTTGAAAAGTATGCACTTTGCAGAGAGAAAGATTGAGCCTCCAGCGAGCTGAGCAAATGATGAAAGTTTCTGACTATGACAAAACAATGTAGTGATTTGTACAATCACTTCCGTAGTTGCTGACAACACTATGTGATTGGTCATTCATTTTTCAGCCAATCAGAAAGCGGACTGGTGATCACAAATACAAGATGGCCTGAGAAAACTCACAACAATAAGAGGGATGTTCTTACCCTGCCTGTCACCTGTATTTGATGTTACAATGTGAGACATGTAATTGCCTTGCCTCCACATCTTGGCACGCAACAACTACATAATCTTCGATCGTCTGTAGTGCCCGTGGTGCCAAGGCATGGTCACTAATAAACAGGTGGCCAGGAAAGATGGACAGGGCGGGTAGCGAGCCTTTCTCGTGTCTGTCATTTGACATCTGACACAAGCATGTGTTGTATTTATAACACCTACTAGTGTCTGGACCAATGTAATAGACGTCCACCCGTCTTTCTATGACTCACTTGCAACAGGTTATCGGCAATTATTAGCATTAAATTGAGTGTAAATTTGTTTTTCATAATTCTCAGCTCAAGATCAGGCCGGGTTCTAAGGTGGATCGGGCTGTGTAGCGGGGTCTTAAAGGGGTAGTTTTATATACGATTTTTTATTAAATTCTGTTTCACGGAATTAGCGAGTTCATAGGCGGACCGGATTCTCAGGCAGCGGGTTCTTAGACCGACACCACTGTATCTAAGATCTCTAAATCATCATGTTACATGGGTAGAAATAGGAGTAGTGTCAGTGAAGTAATACATGGTAGATATTTGCATTTTATTTTCTGATCTTATCATGAAAACAATACTGCGTTAATTCATTGGAAGAAACATCAATTTTTTGTTGGCTTTTTTATACAGGTATTTTAGAACATCTATAAACCAAGGGAAAACAATGCTCAAGATTTATATCTACATTGTGACCAATATTCTTGCCATGCATTTGATATATTAGAAAAAGTAAAAGATCAAGCAAAGTTCCATTCAAGGCTCCATAGAGCCGGATCTTATTGTAGTTTCTATAGAGTGAAGATGGATAGGTGATGATAATCCCCTCTTGGTAAGGGCACTAGTCTACCGCATGTTTTTAATCCCAAGCTAGTGATTGTGTCCATTTGCACCTGGGTCGAGTGGGAAAAATACGTGTTCAGTGTCCTCCCAAGAAACACAACATCGGACCTAGCTTTGATAGGATTTGAACTCAAGACCTCATGATCCTAAGTCCCGCAGCCTAACCACTCAGCCACCAATGCCATTTTGATGTACATGTATTATCATATCTGAATTTTCGCTTGTGCTCCTAATACAGTCACCGCCACTTAGCGTCATGGGGTCCGTTCCTTGTCTTTCCATGGTGCTATCCGAAGTGTGAAAGTATCTGTTTCACAAGTTTAGCACACCTGAGACACATCGATATTTTTTTTTATTTACGTCCTTAAAAAGTTCCCACCTGACCAGTCCTGCTTTCTTTAGCCCTAGGTTGCGTAAGAGTTTTGGGGAATGGTCAGCTGCGTCTGCTGTCTTACAGAAATGTGTAATTTGGTTGTCTCCTCTTGCAGAGAGTTGTCTTGCTTGAGTTACCTGTCCCTTAGCTGGGAAGTCCAGACAGCACGACATCATAGCAGCCATAAAAATGTGTAACTTGTACAATATTTGTTTGTCGTGTTGAAAGACTTTATTCCTGGCGTCAAATTTAGCGCTCAAATTGGGCATTATCCAGTAACTTTAACATAGAAAAATATTCTGTTACAGCCATTAAGCATTCTCATAACCAAAGTGATCCACTATCCACCTTCGCACAAAGTGGTGGCGACTACTTTAAAAAATTCATAATGATCAAGGTATCTCAGTGACGTTCAGCCTTACTCCGTTTTTGCACATGCATTTAAATTGCTAAAATGAAATAGTATCCTTCATTGCAACATCAAATACAGGTGACCGGCAGGGTAAGGACAGCCTTCTTATTGTTGTGAGATCTCTCAGGCCGTCTTGCATTTGTGATCAACTTTCCTCTTTTCTGATTGGCTGAAAAATGAATGACCAATCACATAGTATTTTCAACAAGTACGGAAGTGATAGCATAAATCGCTTCATTGTTTTGTCTTAGTCAGAAATTTTCATTCATTTGCTCCGCTCGCTGGAGGCTAGATCTATCTACCTACAAAGACTGCATATTTTTCAAAACATCATTTAAAGCACAATTTCAGACCATCAAAATACCTACACAAGGCAACTCTCTTGAAAGCAAACAGAAACTGCTTATCTATTGGGGTCTGGTCAAAATTGTACGGTCACAGGTATTAGCCAATACAAAATACAAAAATATGAAGCAAAAATACAAGACATGTCGGAATTCACCTTAGAACCCAGTCTGCATAAGAACCCGTTGTTTCTGTCTCCCGACGACTGGGTTTATGTATGACACCACTGTATTATTAATGCGTAAGGAAGGGTTGAACCTTGGACTGGGATAGGAGTATGATAAAGAGAGAAAAGATATTCAAGATATCTCTATTTACTACTTTACAAATTATTCTGATTTTCTCATATTCTTTCCCACATTCTTTCAAGTCAAGCATTTCAAAGGGGTAGACTACTTTGACCAACAATAAATATTGAAAAAGAAAAGGTGAAAAACAAACCACTGCACAAACAAGTCATGAAATTGGTATAATCATTCATCAGACTGAGTCATTTTGAAATTACTCCTTTCCTTCATTGGTTTCTTCAGTTTCATGAACGGTATAACATAACATTTGCAATGCTGCTACATTTCATGGCTTCTGCACATTTCCCTTTCCTCTTTTCACTGATTTATGCAGTTTTGCAGAGAGAGGGTCGACTTACAAAGTCATAAGAATAGCACATGAATACATGTCTTTCTCAATTCATTTTATGACTTTCTTGGGCGTAAAATATGTGTGCTTGTCCCATGCAATTAACCTGTCCATCAGATTCTATGGTGATCTCGGGATAAATTAAGAGGAACCAGCAAGACGAAAGAGAGACGTGTCAAAGAGTGAAAGGAAATAAGTAGGACCTACCTATAGCAGCAACCGCCAACCACTCATTGTGCGTAAAAAATAACAAACAGTATTGTCAAATAGTAAGAAATAAATACCTGTTATCAACATCTTTCAATTTGTATGAAATTATATTACAGCTGTCGACATCCTTATCTTCAGCCTGCAGAAGAAAAGACATAAACCATGAAGTGATTTGTCCGATTCAATGAAATAAACTATCAACAAAAATAGAAGACATGGAAAAAGAAATAACAGTTTCTTCCGACAATCAGTATATATTACAACTTGACATGCTATAAGCAGGGATGTAAATGGCAAAGGAAAAAAATCATATAGTCTCTGAAATGCAAAACTTTCAGACACCGAACACCTCCTGTACTGTATTTAATCCCACACTTACAAGTTACAATAACAGCACCATGCAATGCCACCTTTCTCAACCTTCCTGATATAACTAGAAAGAAATTCATCATTACAATCTTAAGTTGACAGCCAGGATTAGTTTTTAGACATAGAACTTAAATCTAGATCAATCAGATCTACTGGTGAATCCCGATTATTAAACCTAAACTTTTGACAGGTCAGCCCTAATTTGTTAAATTGTCTAGATCTACATTCTGGAGCTAGCTTACCTTTAACCTAGATCTAGAGTTAGTTGTTTTGAAGATTTGCTTGTTATTACAACAGTTATAGTAAAATTCTCAAATCAATTATGATACTATTAACTAGGCTACCAAGTAGATCTAGAAATCTAACTCTAGCTCTACTAAAGTTATTAAAGAAAATGGGTGCGACAAATTCTAGACCTAGAAATCTAAATCTACTCTTGGAGTTTCTAGGCCTCTAGATAACAATTAGACTTAGATGTAGATATATCTTATCTAAATCTAGATCTTACTAGATTGAATGGAGATCTATCATAAAATAGCATGTCTGTCTAGAATCTAAATCTAGAAGAATCTAGATATCTAGATCTAGATCAACAACGTGTGCGTATTCTTTTCAAGATCTCTCTATCCGACTAAAATCTAGATCTAGATCTAGATCTTAATTTCTCTGGAATGCCGAGCAAGAATTTTTTTTAATCTGTTAACAAACTAGATCTATTTATACGCTGATATACTAACCCAAAAGCTATGGCCTAGGGCTGTCAAGCCGTCATAATAAAAATCTAGATCTAGAATCTAGGTCACTTCACTCAAGCAGATCGATCTTAATCTTGTCTAACTCTAGATCTAGATTAGACTATTAAATCACAATAACCCACAAATAGGATTATAACACAAATCGTAAATAACGCAATAGGAAGTGTAAAATGACTTAGCTTTGATTTTCCTGAAATGAAAGAATGAAAAATCATCAACCGCAGATCACATTCACAACTGAACTGTACGACTGCAGAGAGGCAAGAGGTAAGTCAGTGCATCTCAACATTGTCTAAATCTATCCCAAAATCCTTACGCGAAAGGCTATTTCCACAACAAATGCATTAGTAGATTTCAGACTAAAAAAATCTGAAAAATCCGAAAGGAAGTAAAAAAAGGTTCCAATTTTTAAATCTGAAATCTTTTCGTGTGAGTAGTAGGGCCTCATGGATCAGTGTGGAAATTGTAGTTTGTCATGCAAATCAAAGCGAAAGTGAAAAAGCAGCGTGCTTCCGCTTATGATTAGTATGATAATCGGCAATGGGCCTGGAGTCAGGAATTTTATCCTGTTGTGCTAAACCATCTCACCTATTCATAACAGCGAACAAAGAAGTATTTTAGTAAAAGGGAAGGAAAGGAAACTTAAGAAAAAAATAGGTTAAAACTAGAAAACCTCAAATAATCTGAAATCAGAGGAAATCTGAAAGATTTACATCCTTGTATAAGTCATCAGCTCAAACACTTCAACTGTTCAACTTCTGATGTCTAATGTCTATTTCAAAGATCTACCAGCCCCATTGGTGGAAGATTACATAATTTTTAGATCCAAGACAAGGTAAAAAAACCCACCAAAGTTATAACATGAGGTAGCAGAAATCTGGGAGGCCTAATTCAATACCATACAATCAATATTCCTGCATTCCCTGTTTTGTAAGTTTAAGAACAAGAGTTGACCACTAGAACAAATTGAAATTAGGAAACACATCACATTAGTCATTTTACTGTTAAGATTATGGATAAGCCTTACTACCTGAACAGTAAACACAGAGCTCCCATTACCGCTGTCTTCTGGAATTGTAGCTTCAAATTCAGTGTTCATAAATTGCGGAGTGTTGTCATTCTCGTTGATGACGTGGATTGTCACCGTTGCTGTGGAACTGTATTTTTCTGTTGTACTTGTTTCCCATGCCTTCAACTGGAGTAGAAAAGAAAGACAAAGGAAGGCTTTCTTTCTACTCCTTTCACACACCAAAGGACAACATAAATATCTTAAGGGGTCTAAAATTCAGTACATGCTTACTTAAGTTGTTCAACATATGTAAACCCATGGTATATTTTCAATACAATTCAAAACAGAACTTCTTTCATTTCAAAAGATCTTTACACAAAATGGATTCAAAGTTACAATATTTTTATGTCACTTACCTTTAGGACATATTGGGTCTCTGTTTCATAATCAAGTTTCGATGAGTCTAAAACAAAAATGGAAAACTCTTGTCTCCTTTGACCAGCTGTAGGTGTGATATCAAATATGTCTGTGTGGTTCAACAAAGTCACACAGAAGTCATTGAACGGTGCCTATGTCATAAACAACAAAAGTAATAAATTAGTTTTTCTTCATCTAAGAATGTTTTCTAACAAGGAAAAAAAAAACTGACTCAACAGGCTGATGTAAACAAGCAAAACTGAACAAAAAACAAGAAAAAAATTAAAAATTAAAAATAAACACAAGAAAAAAGAATGTAGAATAAAAATTAAAACAATTGAAAATAAATACAAAACATAGCAAGAAGAAAACACACACACACACAAAAAACAAGAACATAAATAAAAATACAAACAATTGAAACCAAATACAAAAAACAACAAAGAGAAGATTAACAAGAAAAACCCAATGAGAAATATTGAACAGAACAAAAAGAAACAACAGAAAACAAGTACAAATAAACTATAAAAAAGAAGGAAAAAAAAGGAAATACCTCCGAAAAAATACTGTGAGGCAGTAAGGAGAGGAAGAAGAACAAAAACCACTTCTTACTTGAACCGATAGCCTTTATTTGAACGGTGAAAGTGAAACCTGGATACTAAATGCCTCGTCAATAAAATGACAATTGTGTTCATAGTTCATTAAACTCAGCCTAGCATCATTGCAAGAAAAAAAGCAATAGTATCTCTCATGAATGTGGAGGCAAGAAAACTTTCTTTTCTTTCTTTCTTTATCAGTTTCCATTCTACCTTTTAGTGTATGGATTTAGATACCCGGAATGATCTCTCTCCAGGCTACCCTGTCTTGACATTTTCTGTTTCCTTCTGTGAAGGTTAAATATCTTTGATTTAGTGCCTCTCTTATATCTTCGTCCCATTTTTTTCTGGGATCTGCCTTTTGGTCTTTTACCTTGTGTTTTAGCATTGCATACTGATTTAGCTATTCTCTTTTCGTTCATTCTGTTTACATGCCCAAACCATCTCAGTTGATTTATTTCTATCTTAGTTTTAATGACATCTGCTTTGGTCTGATCTCCTATTGTTGTGTTTCTGATTTTGTCATGTTCAGTTTTACCTTCTACTCTTCTGAGATATTTCATTTCAGCTGCCTGTACTCTACTGTATTCTCTATTCCCTATTGTCTAAGGTCCACATTTCACTGCCATAGAGAAGAGTAGGACAATAAACTGTGTTGTATAATGCAATTTTGGTTTTCTTTGACAATTCTTGTTGCCCTTCCTAGATGGTTCTGTATTATCATTGCCTTTTTGATTCTTTGGCTGATTTCTTCTCTTAGTTTTCCCTTTCAGTTAATCATTACTCCTAGGTAATTGTAGCTTACAACTTACTCTGACTTTTCTCTGCCCAGTTTAAAATTTTTGTGTTTTAGCTTCCCTAGTTACTACAGGGTGTCCAGCAAGGTCGGAAAGTCGGAAATATGTCGGATTTTTCATACTCAGGTCGGAAAGGTCGGAAATGGTCGGAAATTGATGTCTTGGGTAGGAAAACAAGTAGGAAATGCGGCTAAGGTAGTAAAAACAGGGTTCCCATGCATCAGGGAAATCCTTGAAAACAAAAAAAATGTTTCCCGGTCCAGAAAATACCAGGGGAAATGATATATTGAGGACGACATGAGAGAAAATCAGGGAAATCGAAGTAGACATGAACAATTATCGGCACCACGAAAAAGGAAAATGCGAATAAGTTTGTGGACGATGAATCATCATTTTGTCATCCATTTCCAGTCATGCATGCTTTGCTGTCTGGTGATTCTTTCATGTAAAACTAAACGATTCCGATACCTGCTTTAAAATGATAAAGTTTGCCCGGGGGAATTAGTATAGGATTTCGACACAAAATTTTCAATACTTTCTTCAGTTTTAGCGACTATACTAATACCATGAACTGTGTATCTACGGCCCAGCCTCCTTTCTTCAATTTGACTTTTAGTTTGGAGAGATTAAGAATGTCGTGTGTGTTAAAAAGCCGATTGCACAAGTTGTTGTATGGTTCATATCAAAGGGAGAGAGATAGAGGGCAACGTGCATATTTTAAGTCCGATCGCACACGTATGTGGTAAAGAAGGCTAAACAGAGAATGTTTGTGTGTGTTTAATGTGAACAATCGCGCACGACTGTATTAGTATTAGAGAGAGAGTATATATGGAGAGTCGGGAGTTTACAGATGACCAAAAGTGTTTAGTAAGAATAGAGGAGGTTGGACGATCGAAGGGATGTCATGCACACACGGCCTGATAGCAGAATAGAGGTGGGGGAGGGGACAGGGTAAAGAAAGTCAATGTGAAAACATATATTGGCAAAACAAGAGGCGACTGAGTCTGATATACGGTATCAGAAGAGAAAGAGAGAAATAACGAATATGTCTTCCACTACAGTGTAGACATGAGTGGGAAAGGGTAGAACCAGGAAGAAGGCAATCATGTACTATACTAGATCTACATCTAGATTCCGGTTTTATTGAAGAAGAAAGAGGGGGTGGGGCGGTTGCCAATTCAATGGAGACTTTTACTAGGGGAGGGGGAATTAGTTTTAAGTTTTTTTGATCCTGAGAAAGAAAGAGAGAGATTGGGGGGGTGAGATGGTGGTGGCTAAAAGTAGAACAGAGGAAGCTTTATAATTGGCAGAGTTCAAATTATAGAAAAAAGCCTTCCAAACCTCATTTTGAAAAGGAGACATATCAAATAAAATAAAATTCATTTTTGCACTGTTTGCATGTTTTGTGAAATGATACACTACTGTCAGCTATCAGAATTAACTTTTTTTTCCAGAAATGTGTAGAAAAATGCTAAAATATTATTAATCCAAAGTGAAACATTAAAGAAATGTGTAATCACTTTTCATTTCATTGAGATGCACTAGTAAGTCATTCATTTATGATTTGAATTGACAATTTATAATAATACATTGAAATTGGAAATATTTATGGTGTTCTCCGTTTCTGGCGTCGGGAGATCATTTCATTTCTTAGGTAGGATTTTTTCTGTTGGGGTTGGAAATTTTCAGTTGACTTTTTGCTGGACACCTCTACCAGCATTGTTATTGTCTTCTTTGCACTTACTTTCATTCCTCTTTTATTTAGTTCATTATTCAGTATGTTAATATCATATTGAAGGTCACTTTCTGATTTTCCAAAACGAGCTAAGTCATCAGCAAATGAAACCCTTGATACAGTTGAGTTTCCACATACCTACATTCATTTTCTTCATTTTTGATGATGCCTTTGCAACTGAATCCATAAATGTGATGAATAACAGAGGGCTTAGCATACAGCCCTGTCTAACTCCTGTATCTACATCAAAGTCTTCAGATAAAATTTCAGCTACTCTCACTGCACATGTTTGTTTATTGTATAAACTTTTAATAGCTCCTATCAAATTGTGTTCTACATTATGTTCTGCCATAGTTCATCCCTCCTCACACTGTCAAATACCTTTACAAAATGAATACAACAGAGTTGTAAGTCAATGTTTCTTTCAAGGAAATTTTCTATGATTTGTCAAATTGTAAATATCTGATCCTGTACACTTCTCCCTGGTCTGAATCCTCTCTGATGTTCTTCAATCTTATCTTCTACTCTTTTCCTCAGTCTCATTTCTAGCATCCTGGCATACACTTTTACTGGTATGGTCAGCAGTGATATCCCTCTATCCCTCTACAGTATGGGCACTCCATAGTTGATCCTTTCTTGTGTATTGGTATTGCTGTTCCCTTTTTCCAGCCATCTGGCACCTGTTTTGACTTCCATGCTTCTTGACATTTTATCTGCTCTCTTCCTTGGTTTTTAATGATTTTTCTATAAATTTGATCTGCTCCTGGGGCCTTTCCTAGTTTAACTTTTCATTTGGATTTCTTTCATTGAGATATCTACATCTTCATGTATCTCATCTGAATTATTTGTTATTTTTGCTGTTTGATCTGTACTCCTTGTTTCATATGTTTCGAAGAGGTTATGCAATTTGCTAAATGTAATTTCTCCATGTTTCCGTGATTTTGTTGTCTTCCTTCATCATTTCTCCTTTGGTATTCGTAATTTGTCTAATTGGGCATAGTTTGGTCTCTCTCATGCTTTTCAACTCTCCCCAGAACATCTTTTGACTTCCTTAGTAGCTTTCTTAAAGTCTTTGTCCATGCTCTTCCCACTGTTTCTAATTTCTTTCCTCACTTCCTCTTTGGCAATCATTCTTTTACTCACATAATTTACCCTATCTTCTGCCCGTTTCGGCTGTAAGTATTTCTTCCAGGCTTCCTTCTTTTCTTTCATCTTATTTTTGACATTCTCATTCTATCATGCTGCTTTTCCTATCTCCTTTAAGTGGTTTCCTACCACAGACTTCTTCAGTACATCTGAGGAGTGTTTCTTTATACATTTGCCACTTTTCTTCTATTGTACTATCATTCTGATCAATCTGTGTTTCACAGATAAATTGTTTCATCCTAGATTGGCATATCTGTGTAACTTCTGGTTTATTCAGTTCTTCTACTTTGAGTCTAATAGCTTTCATCTCTTTCCTTTTCTGTTTGCTCCCCTCAGTCAGTAATTTCATTTTATTTTTGCAATCACTGGGAGATGATCACTAAATATTTCAGCTCCTCTGTTAAGTCTTGCATCCATTGTATGGTAAACAAGGGAACTGCTAACTATTATGTAGTCTATGATTGACTTTCACTTCTGTCTTTGTATACACTTGTATATTTGTGAATATCTTTATGTGGGGATAAAGGTGTGGCTATTTTCATTTTATCCTTTAGGCAAACGTCTATTAGTTTCTCATCATTTGAAGAAGTTGTTGTTTCTCCTCCTTTGCCCATGACTCCACCTGATGATTCTGCATTGTTGCCTACTGTAACATTTAAATCTCCTAAAATCATTAGTTTCTGTTTGGGTTTAAGATTCTCTGCAGCTATTTTTTAATTGTTTTCAAAGATATCTCTTCCTTCTTTGGTGGCATCTTTATTTGGTCTATAAGCTACTAATAATTTAAATTTTTCTTCCTTTTGGTTTAATGTTTACCTCTAATAACCTTGAGCTAATAAATTTCCAACTTTCAAATAGTTTTTCATGTCTTGTATGCATTAGAAGGCCTACTCCTGCACTAGCTCTATCCTTACATCTACTCCTGAGAAGATTAAAGTATGATTTGGTCCTACATTTTCTATTCCTTGTCCTTTTTTATTGGTTTCTGTCAAAGCCAAAATATCTACTTTGAATTTTTCTAATTCTTCAGCTAATTCTAACTCTTTTCCATTCATTGCTCTGACATTCCATGTTCCAAAAATCAAAGTTCATATTTGTTTCCGAAGTCGTCTTCTGAAGTTCCATCCAGTTGTAATATCTTTGGCTCTCTGAATCGGTTGGTTTTGGGTAAGTAGGTGATTAGCCCACTGTACCCTAGGAAGATGGTGGGGCTGCTATTTTGGGGCCCCCTACTGAACCTTTGTGATTTTCTGTCAAGTTAGCTTCCTTAGCCTTTGGTCAATCAAAACCCTTCTACAAGGCAGCAGTTTGTGATTTTCTGTCAGGGTTAACTCCCTTAGCGTTTGGCCAGTCAGGACCCGCCTGCAAGGCAGCAGGAGACTCATGGAGGGCAGGACTGCCTAATCCCTGTACAGATGCAACACCTGCCCACTGCCCGGGGAAAAAACAACTCCAATGAGCAAAGAACATCTGAACACAGTTCAAGAAATCAATAAAACTTAGACAAAAACACAAGCTGCCAACAAAACAATGTAAGACTGAAAAGCAAAATTCAACAACAGGATAAGATGAAAGAGATATGGATAAAGAGCTGAAAAAGACAGAGCTGGAGACAATGGTCCAGGAAAGAGCAAGATGGAGGGCTCTACATGATGGCCAACACCCACAACCAGGCTGGAATAGCTGATGATGATGCTGATAATGATAACGATGATCAGGACAATGACGATCTCAAATTTTCTTTGAACCCTATAAAAGGCTATTTCTGATATAAGAGAACGCGTAATCTTTTTATCTTATACAACATTGTAACTCTTAAGAAAGGTAATTCACTTTGCTTCCCTCACTTGACTCAGGTGTGAGTGAGTACCCAGCATTAGGTAGAGAAAAATCTTGTAAAAGTGTTACTGTGAAGCGTCTAACAGGCTGCTGTACTGTATGCTCCGTGGGGGCGTTGAGAAGTACTTTGAAAAAAATGGCCTGCTGGGGAATAAATGATGTACAGCCGGTAAGCCTGCACTTGTGTGGGCATACAGAGTAAAAATCCATCTTTATCTTTTTATGTCTTAAGAAATAGTTTCAAGTGAATAGACAAAGGACAAGACACTTACTTCATCCTTATCAGAAACAGTCAGAGTTGCAGTGTCAAAACTGACTTTTGTTCTATTAACTGACGATTCAGAGATACTCCCATTGAATGTAGATCCTCCTTGAAAACATGGTTTACTATCATTTTCATCCAAGATAGATATAGTTAATGTTCCTGCAATCATCAAAATAGACAATCAATAAATAAATTGAATTTCATTACAACCATTACAGATCACTATTTATTACATTTTCTTACTGATAGATCTTCACTTTAAGAGGTTTGGTTGCTAACTTCGACTAAAGTCAAAACATTCCAGTGGAGCTCTGGTTGTCATGTTCCATTTAAAAGTCAAATTCATCAATTGACCAAAAAACATGGGATCATTTAATTGTATGACTTTGTTGAATTTTTAGGTAGTTACCCTCAACTGACTCTGCAATCGCCCAATTATTCTATCTACAACTGGTTTTATTCCAATATTTTTTCAACTTTACCCATTTTTGCTATTTATTGTCTACCAAGCAAAACCGTAACATTTATCATTTGTTTAGTACACAGCAAAATGCCATGAAAAGAATATACATATATATATATATATATATATATATATATATATATATATATATATATATATACATTGTTTTTAAACAAGGAATACAATCAAAGTCTAATGTTAACATCTGAGTCTTTTCACTGCATTAAGCACTAAGCAGGCCCCTGGATAGGGACGTTATATAAATTTTGCATTATTTTTATTATTATTTTTATTATTATTATTATTATTATTATTATTATTATTATTATTATTATTATTATTATTATTATTATTATATTATTATTATTATTATTATCATTTATTTTTATTATCATTATCATTTATTTCATTTATAAATATTATTATTATTATTATTATTACTATTACTATTATTATTATTATTATTATTATTATTATTATTATTATTATTATTATTATTATTATTATTATTATTATTATTATTATTATATTATTATTATTTCATTTTTTTTTATCATTATCATTATTATTATCATTAGTATAAATATTATTATTATTATTATTATTATTATTATTATTATTATTATTATTATTATTATTATTATTATTATTATTATTATTATTATTATTATTATTATTATTATTATTATTTTACAGCAAATTCACACAATCAATTGTACTGTTCATTCCTCACATAATATATTAAAGCAAACTCATTAGCCTACAGATCAACAACACAAAATTTCTCTATGGTCATAATACAATTACATGGGAAAATAGACTCAAGACCTAGTCAATGTTAGCTAAAGCAGAAATACTCAAACATTCCACATAATTTCTGAGCAATTCCATTTCTCATTTGCTGCTAATAGCAAATGGCATAATGTCAGAGTACCTGAAGCAACTTGTGTTGAAAGACCATGTTCGTCTTCTACCAAGACTGCCAGTCTGAATTCTTGCACTGTCTCTCGATCCCACGTTGTATTAGGGAAGACACGCCTGTACTTGCATTAATACAAACATGTGCCTGTCATCAAATGGATTAAAACATTGCTTAGAAAATGTTACTTTGGTTGAGCTTTTTAATTCTACATAATGAGATATCACAAAAAAATACTACTTATTGATTGTCTCACATATGCAACATTTGCAATCTAATGAATAATATCCAGTTCACAAAAAATTTAAAAGGTTTACCTTTAATTTCTCTCCAGTTAGGTACCGTCTATTGCCATCAATACCTGAACTTTTACTCCAATCAATTGAGTACTTCAGCTTGAAATCAGAATCCTCATCTTTAGCTTTCAAATAGGTAGAATTGTTTGTTTTTTCCTTAAATTGACAAGTCTTGGAGACCTTGGAAAAGACAAGAGATAATCAACGTTAGAAACCCAAAACTACTCAATGAGAATTTGGCTTTGAGTAAACAAATTATCACAAACAGAATCAATAAACATTTATTTGACTTGTACTTACCTTGGAACTTTCAAAACAGTATAGAATAAAAAGTTGTAAAATGAAAAAAAAATGCCAACAGAAAAAATGGACACACATATATTCACATCAATACAAACATTGTTTATTTGGAACAACTAGGTGCCTGTGTGGAAAAAAGTGATGAATAACATATGTTACAACACAGACATACGTGGACATGACTAAACGAATGGGCTAGATCTATTGCAGACCCTTTAAAACGATGACAACCATGCTCCCGTAGGCCTCAGGTAGCCATTGCTGCTGTGGCTTTATTACTTTGGTGATCGGACTCACTGCTACTACTACATAATGCTAAAGCTCCCTAGGCCTGAAAATGTATACATTGACTTGGGCTGTTTGATCATAACCATCTTTAAGCTGACATCTCAGCTATGTTTGACAACCCGGCACAAACAAAACAGCATGTTTTGAAGTAATTCCATTTCCTGTACCCGCATCTGAATGGCAAAACTTCTCACTGAAGTAGAAGACCCCACTGTAAACATACTCAGATAATATTCTAAGACTTTTAATTGTCGGAGAGGAGCGGGTTCTGAACGTCACTTTGAAATTTGATAAAGCAAGACAACTATGACCTTCATTAAAAATAAATTTTATGTGTCGAAATAGAAGAACAAACAAAAAATAGCAACCAATGCCATGGAAATAACCCAGATTGGATTTTTGGCATCAAAATAACATCAATTTTCAAAATGCAAAACTGCGTCAATTTTGTAGGTATGTGTTTCAAACTTTGTACACATCCTTACTTACAAGGAACAAAAGTATGCATTGATTTGGACAAATCTATCAAACTTTAGTTTCATAGGATGTTGAAAATTGCATAAAAACTGTTTACAATTTTACAATAATTTTTTCACCCATAAAAATTCATGTCTCAGAAATTATACATAACATTGAACGCATGCAGTTTTTTATTTTATACATTGAAAGTAAGGTCTTTACCAAATTTCAAATCAATCGGTTGAAAAATACGATCCGTAAGCAAAAAAGGTTTTAAAAATTAATTTGGACATAATCGCGTTTGAAGTTTATGTATTGCTTCAGTAAATGTTTTAAATGAAAGGTGGCACACATAAACCTAGAAAAGGGTAGGAAAATACTTTTAAACATCATAAAACCTTGAGAGGCTCTCAACTACCTCTTGTCAACCTTGCTTCAACTGCCCGGCTCCCTTATACTCGTTGAATACCATCTTTTGTGAACAGGTGTGCGGAAAATGTCATGTATTTCCTGGCCGATCGAAGGCAATATTCAGGATATTTTGTCAATGATAGATTTTTGGGATAGACTACATAGTGATGATTAAAATGAGTACCAACTTGCAATGCTTTAGACAAAATTACTGTCTTTCATAGTACAACAGATATGATAAAAGTTATGCCAATGTCGTTTCTATCAAGTTTCATATAAATTCAAAGAATCGATACTAAGCTTTCTTTATGGTATCATCGTGAAGGGAAAGAACTGCTCCATCCAATAATTCAATAAACTAGATATATCTCAGTTGGGGCAAAAAAATGTCTTTGTCAGAACCCGCTCCTCCCTTAATTGCTTTCAAAATAAAGAAAGTCACAAAGAGTTTGTAAAACATTCCTCAAAATGTTCTAGAGAGCTTCTCTGATGAAAGTATGACATATGAATAAATGAAATGACAAGAGGGAAAAAGGTTACCTCTGTGAATACCGGATTTTCATCATTGACATCTTCCACAGAAACATTAATGCTAGTTTTGTAAAATGAATGCTGTCTGTGGCTGTAACTTTGATATCATGATGTTCTTTTTTTCTCTGTCAAGCTTATCTTTCAAAGTAATCAATCCAGACGATTCATTAATAGTAAATGTCAACAGGCTAAGTGTATCTAGCGAGTATTTTATTTCGCTATTATTTGCCGAGCCATCCAAATCCTTAGCATGCACTTCAGTGATGTTAAAACCTGAAATATGATATCAGTACAAAGTTTAAATTTATGTATCTCTTAAAACTTGCTGCAAATAATAGATTTCATAAAATGAAAAGTTATCCCTAATACATCTTCTTATACCTAGCTGGTATAAAAAAAACACACCATCCCCCCCTTCCATTTAAAAGTCTTGTAATTTAAATAATGCTTAAAACAAAAAGGACTAATCATTTTCATATAAGGATATTGCAACTTCCACTTTAATTTTAATTATGCCTCCTTCAATCATCAAAAAATACAACGAACAATTTATTATTTCTGGGAAATTAAACAAAATATTTTTAATCGATATTATAAATAAGTATCATCAAATTATTCTATCTCTACAAAACAAAATAAGCTTTGGCAATCTACAGAATTTACAACACAGTTCATTAAAGAGAGAAAACGGTCTTCATTTTCACAGTTATTAACCTTGACACAGCTCAAAGGATGAAACAGACAAAAGAAAAGTTCAATCCCACACCAAAAATGACAAATCCATCAAACTTTGATGCTTGTACACAAAACACTGACAATCAACAACAAGTTATCTCCATGCAAAGAAAACTGACACGTTGTCCTACCTGTGGTTACATTTTCAGCCACACTAATAAATCTGGTGACATGGTCAAATACAGGAGCTACATCGTTTACATCTTTACGACTATTGTTATGTTGGCAGTAGAAGAAAGAGATGGAACGCCTTTGTCTTTAGCCACAACTTGAAAGTGTATTGCCTCTTTCAGGTCTAAATCAAGTCCTTCAAAGTCGAGAGTAGGCTCCAATTGAATCCTTCCACTCCTTTCCCCAATGGTAATGTTGTTCTTTAGCATAATTGGTAGACCTTGTAAACAATATTCAATTTTTGCTGTTGTTACTACTGGGATCATCATTGTCCTTAGCCTGTGAAAGAGGTATGATTTTTATTTCCATTGTATTTCATGAAAACGGCTTGACTACAAACATGAAAAATCAGTAGATGCAACAACAGTCAATTTATTAGTTTTACCATAGATATACTTTCTTCATCTCTGTCAATGGCTGAAAAGTGGTTTACCTATAATCCATTGTCACTATTAGGGAGGAATCTCTCAAAATTGGAATCTCAGCTCATCAATGATCTTTTGGCATATAACTTCAGCATTAAAATTTCACAAGATAAATTGCAAAATAAAAAGCAATTGAAGATGCCAAAGTCATAATTACATCCTTTAGAGAAAATTGCTGGGCAGTGGACAGGTAAGCACCTGTACAGAGAGTAGATGATCCCACCCTCCACAAGTCTCCTGCTGCCTTGCAGGCAGGTCTTGCTTGACCAAAGGCTAAGGGAGTTAACCCTGAAAGAAAACAACCTGCTGCCTTGCAGGCCAGTCTTGATTGACCAAAGGCTAAGGGAATTAACCCTGACAGAAAATTACAACCTGCTGCCTTGCAGGCTGGTCTTGAATGACTAAAGGCTAAGGGAGTTAACCCTGACAGAAAATAACAAGGCCTGGGAGGGGGCCTCAAGGTGGCATCCCCACCATCTACCTAGGGTACAGTGGGCTAATCCCTGCTTATCCAAAACAACCTGATTCAAAGTAATATATACAATGATATACCCAGCTTGAACTTTCGAAGACGACTCTGGAAAAAAGAACACGGAATGTGATTTTTGGAACATGGAATGTTAGGGGCAATTAATGGAAAGGAGTTAGAATTAGCTGAAGAAATGGAAAAATTCAAAGTAGACATTTTGGCCATTACAGAAACAAGAAAAAAGGACAAGGAATAGAAAATGTAGGACCAAATCATACTTTAATCTTCTCAGGAGTAGATGTCAAAGATAGAGCTTGAGCGGGAGTAGGCCTCCTAATGCATAAAAGGCAAGAAATGCTACTAAAAAAGTTGGAAATTTGTAAGCCCACGGCTATTAGAGGTAAATATTAAACCAAAAGGACGAGAAATTAAATTATTATTAGCTTAGACCAAACGAAGATGCCACCAAAGAAGAAAAAGATATCTTCGAAAATGATTTACAAATAGCTGCAGAGAATCTCAAACCCAAACAGGAATTAATGGTTTTAGGAGATTGAAACGCTAGAGTAGGCAACAATGTAGAAACATTAGGAGGAGTAATAGGTAAAGAAGGAGAGACAACAACTTCTCCAAATGGAGAGAGACTAATGATTTTTGCCTAAAAGAATAACATGAAAATAGCAAACACCTTTTTTCCTCATAAAGATATCCACAAATATACAAGAGTAAATGAAGACAGATGTGAAAAGTCAATCATAGACTACATAATAGTTAGCAGTTCTCTATTTTACAGTACAATGGATGCTAGAATAAGCAGAGGAGATGAAATATTTAGTGATCATCACCTAGTGATAGCCAAAATGAGATTATTAACTGAAGAAAACAAACAGAAAAGGAAAGAGAAGAAAGCTACTAAACTCAAAATAGAAGAACTAAATAAACCAATAGTAAAACAGATATACCAATCCAGGATAAAAAGATATGTTAGTGAAAGGCAGATGGATCTGAAGGAAAGCACAATAGAAGAAAAGTGGCAAATATATAAGGAAACACTCCTCAGTTGTACTGAAGAGGTCTGTGGTAGGAAACAAATTAAAGGAGATATGAAAAGAACAGCATGGTGGAATGAGAATGTCAAGACTAAAATCAAAGAAAAGAAGGATGTCTGGAAGAAATACTTGCAAACAAAGAGACCAGAGAATAGGATAGATTACATGAATAAAAGAACTATCGCCAAAGAGGAAGTTAGGAAAGCAAAACAGGAACAGTGGGAAGAATTTGGACAAAGACTTCAAGAAAGCTATCAAGGAAATCAAAAGCTGTTCTGGGGAGCAATGAAGAGCATGAGAAAGACCGAAGCATGCCCAATACGACAAATTATGAATGCCAAAGGAGAGATAATGAAAGGAGACAGAGAAATCATGGAAACGTGGAGAAAGTATTTTCAACAATTACATAATCCCTCCAGAACATATGAAACAAGGAGTACAGATCAATTATTAAGAGTAACAAGTAATCCAGAGGAGACAGCTGAAGATGTAGATATCTCAATGGAAGAACTTCAAACAGCTTTAAGAAAAGTGAAATTAGGAAAAGCCCCAGGAGCAGATCAAGTTTATCTAGAAATGATTAAAAACCAAGGGGAGAGGCAGACAAACTACTACATGTCAACAAGCATGGAAGTCCAAACAGGTACCAGACAACTGGAATAAAGGAATGGTAGTACCAATACACAAGAAAGGATGAACTATGGAATGCTCAAACTATAGAGGGATATCACTAATTAGCGTACCAGGAAGAGTGTATGCCAGGATACTGGAAATGAGACTAAGGAAAAGAGTAGAGGATCAGATTGAAGAACACCAAAGTGGATTTAAACCAGGAAGAAGTGTACAAGATCACATATTTACAATTAGACAAATAATAGAAAAATTCCTTGAGAGAAACATTGACTTGCACCTGTGTTTTATTGACTTAAAAAAGGCATTTGACACTGAGGAGGGACAAACTATGGCAACCCTTAAAAAGAACACAACGTAGAGCAAAATTTAATAGAAGCCATTAAAAGTTTTTACAATAAACAAACATGTGCAGTGAGAGTAGCTGGAAATGTATCAGAAGAATTTGATGTAGATATAGGAGTAAGACAGGGTTGTATCCTAAGTCCTCTTTTGTTTATCACATTTATGGATTCAGTCACAAAGGCATCCTCAAAAATGAAGAAAATAAATGTAGGTATGTGGAAGCTCAAACCAGTAAATGTATCAATGCTTTCATTTGCTGATGATTTAGTTCTGTTTGGAAAATCAGAAAGGGATCTCCAGTCAAATATCAACATAATGAATAGTGAATTAAATAAAAGAGGAATGAGAGTAAATGCAAAGAAAACTAAAACAATGCTAGTAACTAGGGAAGCTAAAACACAAAATCTTAAATTAGGCAGGGAGATTTTAGAACAAGTTCAAAGCTACAATTACCTAGGAGTAATGATTAACTCAGAAGGAAAACTAAAAAAGAAGAAATCAGCCAGATAATCCAAAAGGCAAGTGCAATATATAATCATCTAGGAAAGGCATTTGTAGGTAAACAAGAATTGTCAACAAAAACCAAAATGGCAGTATACAACACAGTTTATTGTCCTACTCTCCTCTATGGCAGTGAAACGTGGACCTTAGACAGTAGGGAATACAGTAGAGTGCAGGCAGCTGAAATGAAATATCTAAGAAGAGTAGTAGGGAAAACTAAAAGAGACAGAATCAGAAACACAACAATAAGAGATCAAACCAAAGCAGATAGCATAAAAACTAAGATAGAAATAAATCAACTGAGATGGTTTGGGCATGTTAACAGAATGAATGACAATAGAATAGCAAAATCAGTATACAGTGCTAAAACTCAAGGTAAAAGACCAAAAGGCAGACCTCGGAGAAAGTGGGAAGAAGATATAAAAGAGGCATTAATGCAAAAAAATGTAACTTTCACAGGAGGAAACAGAAAATGTCAGGACAGGGTAGCCTGGAGAAAGATCATTCCGGGCATCTAAAACCCATACACCGAAAGGTAGAATGGGAGGTGATAAAGAAAGAAATAAAGAGAAAATTGCCAAAAATCATGAACTTTGGCACTGTTGGCTTTGGAAATTCCAAGTTTCAAACGACTGTAAATGTGATATATTTTCATCCTATTATTTTCACTTTTCAGGAAGCACGTTTTCCGTTTATTCCCTAGGATTATCTCTCTGTCTCATTTTTCACGAAAATGGACAAAGGCACACTGTTAACTCTTAAAAGCCGGAATTATTTATTCATTTTCCCCAGAATTATTTTTTTTGGTGTAGAATGCGTGCAGACAACTTATCTTAAAATATTTATAACAAGCTTCAGAATAGAGATAGAACTAATGAAAATAGGTTTTTTGCACTACTGGGACTACTAAATCTATCAGAATTGTCACTGTCTTCCATAGGTAAATCACCATCAAACAAATTATCATCAGATTCAGTCAGTTCATCATTGTCTAAATCAGAACCTTCATCAACAGTAGAGTTCTAAGGCTTGTTGTGCTGTGAATAGTCGAGCACGGCCTCGGAAAGGTGCACTAGATGAACTAGCAGAAGCCATATTTGTAAACAAAAATCATCTGATTTACAGGATTGAAGAAAAAACACCGAAAAAGGAAAAAAACGCATAGAAAACACAAGATTTTTCAGTTGTTTTCGTTCTACTTTCACTTTCATGAGGCAAGTGAATAAGTAGAGTGATTTCCTTTGATTATAAAACTTATACTTGAGTTAAACGAAATAATACTAGAGTAACGCTGACAGTGTTGTTCAATCAAAACGTGAATGGCTGCCAAACGCTGACAGCGTTGTTCAGGGCTTTAAGAGATAAACTGAACCCTTCAATTGTAAGTTTGACATGATAGAAAACGCTAGAATGAAAAAAATGGTTAGCATCATGTTATGATGGCTTTCACAAAATATTTCCTACAATGTTGTTAAGAATCATATTCCACTTAATGGAGAAATGAATCAATTTAAAAACATTCTCAATAGTTCGTATCATGTAAAGAAAATAAATAAATTATATTTGTTTATGATGTCATTTCTATGAAATGAAAACATCTCCATACAACTGTGTAACTTACATTGCTTTAGCACTGCTCATTAGAAAACATAGTACAATGTCATGGATGAAAGTCTTTTATTACCGTTACAAAAAAAGCAGTTTCAAACTTCTGGTTTTCCTTTATTTTCTTGTCGTATGTAGCTGATGAGAACTTTGGCTTTTCATCATTGATATCCAGAACCTTGATAATCAACTGTGCTGTGCTACTGAATTTGTCTTTGTCCTTGGCATGCACCATTAAAGAGTGTGTGTCTTGCTTTCTCTATCCAAGCAATCACAAGACACAGATACATCACCGTTGATAGGATTAATTACAAATCTGAAAAATAGAAGAGTAAAGGATAGTTCTTTTTAGGTAAATTATAGCAAAGCAAATCGTCGCTGCAGTTCACTATCCCGCGTATTGAGCAATTTTTCAAAATTTCTGTTTGCCTCATATTAGACAAGAATACATGCCACTGCACCAGCTCTTTAAATATCAAACCAAACAAACTATAAACTTGACCGAATCTAGTCAAGGCACTATTCGTGCATAAGAAAACTTTTTCTTTTTTTGCTTCGCTGAACGCATATGGTTCTGTGACATTCGTGTGATCAATCTTCATCATCTTCTGCCTATTAGTTTTTACCCTTCAAAGTGAACTTTAATTATGTTATCGTGCATTTAATGTCACTATGGTCCCCTTTGTGAATAATAAAGGAAGTTTTTCTTTAATAACTTGCTTTCAGCATTGAGAAATATAATTTTTCTACCCTAATCAGAAGTAAGAGTATCTATCAGCGAGTCAATACCGGAAATGCTTTATGGATAACACAGCGCCTTTACCAATAAAAAAACAGCCAGGCAGAGATAAAGATGTGTGTTTGGTGACTTCCATCAATGAGAATAGTGTCATAATAATAATGTCCAGTAGAGAAAATTTGGATGACAATACAAATTAAATCATAGTATTTCCTATGATGGGTCTAAAAAAAAGAGTGGTGGTTGTCACTGCTTCTGCTTCCTATTCTTCTCCTCCTCCTACTTCTTCTTCTTCTTCTTTTTTTTTTTCTTCATCTTTTGCTCTTTCTCCTCCTCCTTCCCTCCTCCTGCTCCTCCTCCTCCTTCTTCTTCTTCTTCTTCTTCGTCATTGAGCATAGTGTCATAATAATAATGCCCAGTAAGGAAAACTGGGGTGACAATACAAATCAAATCATATTATTTCCTATGATGTGTCTAAAAAAAAGAGTGGTGGTTGTCACTGCTTCTGCTTCCGCTTCCTCTTCTCCTCCTCCTCCTACTTCTTCTTCTTCTTTTTTTTTTCTTCTTTTTTTGCTCTTTCTCCTCCTCCTCCATTCTCCTCCTCCTTCTTCTTCTTCTCGTCATTTTCCTGGCCTCTTTTTTTCTTCTTCTTTCTGAGGGAGGGGGGACACAAACTCATAACTTGAGTAATGGATGACATTGTTTCAAACGAGTGAGATTATCAACCCGGCTTTTTGCTCCCGCTTTTGTAATATACGCATGTGAAAGCAGCATGCCAGTCAATCTTTCTGCTGCGATATACGCAGTATTTGTTACACTGCTCTGACAGTGACCATACGCATATTTTGCATGCAGGATTAGGCACAATACACGTACGCACAGAAACAATATGTTAATGAATAAAATTCTTTAACTTTTCACTTGAGATTCATGCAGCATCAAATCATATACATGCACAACATACATAAGAAACATGAGATTAAATGCTTTCACGGCAAGGAGAAGGATCTTTTTTTTATTTCTCGAAACTGGCCCGTGTTCGGATAGCAAAATGCAGTGACGAAGCGTTGATTGTATAAATTTATAGAAAAAGTTATCAGGCTTATTCAACAAACATGAATATATCAAACATTGGATAAAGTGTATCGGGACTGGTTAAAGTAAGAGAGATGGGGACAACTTGATCTTAAATACCAAGGCAAGTGATCACACCAATATATGCATAAAGAAGGCTTAAGAATGATTTATGAACACAAGCAAAGTCAGCGTGATTTCTCTTAATTCAGATGTCTACCCATTTATGATTCTAGGGGACTCAGTAGTTAAGGGGCAAGGTGTCAGCCTATCAACTGAAAGGCCGTGGCTCAAGCCCCAACAATTGAAAAATTTTCTGACTTTATGTTTTAGTAAAACCCAGCCTCCTGGTCCAAGTAGGTAAATGAATTAACACCTAATCTCATCGGAGATAGACGATAAAAAAGCAGGTCCCATGTGCAGATCACAACTCTCTGTGTAGACATCCATTGGCTGTTTATAGAGCAATCCGGGCAAAATTAAAATCCTACCGAAACACCCAAGATCACCTTAGTCGTGAATGTGAGTAAAAATAAAATAAAATCAAAACGCTCATTCTATGGCAGTTGTTACTTAACTTTCACTACCACAAGCCTTGTTTCATGGCTCCTGTCACCCTACATTTTGGACCACGAGCCGTAAAACACGACTCCCTATATTCGCTTTCCAAATAGGTCCTACTTTTGCAATAATCGTAACATCCAATCCAACATTATGAAATGACTTATCGACTTCCTACCTTGCTCTAGATGTGAACAAACCCGCACATGTTTCTAGATCTAGTATTATTTGACGTAGTTTTGTTGAGTTGTGTATTATGCCCGGAGTGAGTTTAGTTTTCTATGGATCCAAGTGCATCTGGTTCTAGCCGTCCAACAAGGTTTTCAGCTGATAGAGCTCGAGAACTGTTGAATTTATGGACCCAGGATGACGACAATGAGCCTTCAGTGTTGAGTGACGATAGTAATGGTTCTAGCAGTGCGGGAAAATTATGAAACAGACAACGGCGACAGTAATAATAGTAGCTATGATGATCACAACACAGGAGGTGGGCACGGTTGGACAGCTGTGTTGTCTTATGTTGGTAAGGAAAGAGGCCTATGAACAGTAGTGGATATAGAGGTAGGGCTGCTAGCAGCAAAAAAAGTAGAGTCAATGCTACTAGACTTAGTACTACTAGTAGTGCTTGGGCTAGTGTCAGTGTTGGGAGAGGAACTGAAGAACAACTACAATGGGCTGAAGTAGAAGACGAAGAACTGAGAATGCGTTTTGATTTGTTAGACACGACATCAGCAGTGATTCTCCTCATTTGGACTGCCTTCTTGCTCTTCTCTCAACTGAAATTCTTGATACCTTGCTCGACAGCATCAACTCGTATGCAAGAAAATTAGTAAACCTCAATACACCTGCAAGAAAGCATTCGGTCTTCCGTAAATTTACCCCCATGACGAGATCAGAACTTCTCAAATTAATGGCCATCCTTATGTCAATGGGTCTAGCCCCCCCAAGACTCCATAAAGAGCTTTTGGGCAACTCCCATTTCTGCACCCCATCTCTACACTCCCAGGTATGGCCAGATGATGATCAGGACCCAGTTTGAAACGATCTTTCATACAATGCTTCATGCTGGAGGAGAAAATGCTGAGTCTCAGGACAAGATCGAGCCATTCCTCGAAACAGTAATGCAATCATTCCAGGATGCCTTTACCCAGGTAAAAACCTCTCAATTGATGAAATGGTTATTGGGTATAAAGGCAGATGGAAGCATAAACAGTTCAATGCCACTAAACCCTCTAAATATCACATCAAGACTTTTGGTTTATGTGACAGCGACATCGGATATGTTGTGAACGTCTTTCATACTACGGCTCAGAGACAGCATATTATTCTAATTTTGACGCAAACTCTACTGGGGCAGTGAGAGTTTTTAAAGCTCACATCTCCGCTGGAGAAAGACCACCATATTCATGGTGATCACTTCTACACATTGGTCCCATTGCTCAAATTCTCAGCTCAAAGTCCTTTTTATTAGACCAGGATAGTCGACGTGAGGCTTATGAACTTCCGAAGTGACCTGAAAGCCCTTCGCCTAGATCATCTCACCATGAAATGGTACATGTGAGATAATACCTATATCCTTGTGGCCTTCAGGGATAAAAAGGCCAAGAAGTTTTGCGCTGTAAAGTCAAGCTATGGAGCAGTGGAGACGACAGCCAAAACACATCGTCAAGAAGTCGTGCACAAAACCCACGGGGATCGACCAATACAATCAGAACATGAACGGGTGTGACACAGCTGGACAACAGGTTACATACTATGGCATGCACAAGAGGAAGAGTTGTAAGTGGTGGAAGGAAATTTTCCACTGGCTGTTGGAACTTGCCCACGTGAATGCCAGCATACTTTATCGACTGTCACATCCGGAAGATGGTCGGCCCTGCAAGATGAGCTTGAAACAGTTCAAGACTCAGTTGATATTCCAACTGACCAAAACATCATATCTGGCATTGGTTCCCCCTAGTCAGACCCCCATTCTATCAACTGCAGCAGCAACTGAAGTGATCAACAATCCACTTGCTCGCCTGTCACAAACGAACCATTTCCAAACGTAAAGATCCTGTTCGCCGAGTCTGCACCAGGCCAGGAGCCAGAAAACGGACAAGGAATGTCTGCACTGTTTGTCCTGGCATGCCACATCTGTGCAAAGACACTTGCTACAAGGTTTGGCACACAAAAATGCAATACAAGTGATCATAGGGCAACAACGCTGTCTCGTCGCCCCACCAACCAGGATTTTTTTTTAGTATTTTTGTCTTCATATGTGATTTCAGTTTTTCTTTGAGAACCTTTTTATCATTTATTCAATGGGCATACAATTTGCATGGACTGTACATATATAAACTATAAACAATCTACTGGAGTATTAGATGAATTGGAGCAACAGCAACGGAGATATTCAAAATGTAAGTTGACATTATGTTACTTGTGAAAAACTTTTTTTTTCATCAACATATTATGGCCCCTAATTTTTTTTCTCATGTTATAGAATGATAATTGTCTGCAACATACTTAGAAAGATCAGTGTATCCTCTTTCTTTGCATATATAATACATGTCGTTAGTATGAAAAATTGAACCTCAAATTTTAAATTTAGTGAGGGTTGGCAGGATCAGAAAGTTTGTCCCTGATAGGGCCCAGTCCAGATGAGAAAACTCCTGGTAGTGAAAGAGTTAACATTCAGTTCAATATGAGATAACAACAAAAATCATTATCATTATTTTTATTTCTATTGCAGTTTTTGTCATTGTCGTTATAATCATATTATAGGAGATACTGAATGTTTCATCATAAAGAAATAAAAATTCATTTAAAGAAACCACTCTTGCATCTTTGTCTCTTCATCCAATGAGTATGTCAACTTTCCAAAGGGATCTGCATCATCATCTTTGGCCTGGAAAAAAACAAACGTTTTTCTTTATGTTCTCAGTTAAACATGAATGAATTTGACATAATGATAACGGTTGCATAGATATATATAACAAAGTTGATATAATCCGTCCCATACAAAAATCCACTTAAATTTGGGCAACAATTTATTCCCTTGTCAATCCCCATGAAACCTCATCCATGCATCTTGCAAATATGTATGATCTCGATAAATAAACACTTCACTCGGTATGGCCTGAAATAAGTACTCATTTGTTGGTGACAAAAAATAAGATTATTTACAGCACGATTTTAAATTCAGGTTTTAACCCTCTATTTTTTCACGTGCAAAATGACAACAATTTTATGATTTGCTCTGTTTTGCACCATGAATAAAAAACGATTACACTAGTCTATGTAAGAGGAAGTCAAAGCTGTGACGTTCCAGTGTTTTCTGAAAGCCATTCAAAACCGTGAAACTCAAAGAATGACAAAAAAAGGTTTTTCTTTCTTTTTTTAAAAGAATTATCTATCCTAATTAACAGAATGAGTGCATTTCAAATTACATTTTTGAACAATCTTAATTAAGTTTGATTACAATATACATGAAATGTTCCAACTATAGTACTGTATGTCTTGATTGTGTCATTGTTACAGCTGTACTGCTACTTTCCATGGATTCCCTACAAAATACCATATAAACATTATTGCCTTATAATATGACATTTTCAGTGTTTTACTTTCAAAAATATGTGCAGCAATCTCTTATTGTCTATAATGATCTCAATGCATACATCTTATACACATATAAGTATGTTATAACATATTGTCTATTAGTTGCATTTTATACAAGATAATATTGATATTATATGAACCAAATAAATACAAGCTATAAAGGGAAGTCATTCATAAATGAATTCGTAACTCTTTATTGTAGAGTTATCGGATATAACTTAATCAATGACAAGATACACATAGAGGCCGCTGGTGTATGGTGGCCACGGTATAGTGTTCATACTCTACAAAACTTAAAGCTTTTCAACCTGTGTCTGAAAATTTTATTAAGAAATTGATATCAAGGGCACCTCCCTAAATCCTGTGAGCCAGATCCTTTGCCACCATTAATTCTAACTGCTTGTATTGACGAATTGTTATCATCAATAACGACCATTATTAACAACTCTTTAAGCAGTGGGACACTGTACCTAACTCTTTTAGGGGGGGAAGTGAAAATTTTCCCGTTTGTTCCTATCAACTTAACTTATGTATAGGTGTAATAGGCATGGTGTACTGAGTTGAAATATGTCGTTTTATTTCCTGCTGCTTTCAGTTGCCATGGAAACAGCGGCCATCTTGGATTTTGCCCCAAATTTCACCAACTTCAATATTGATAGGCTTTTTCATTTTTCAATAAATTTGTTTGAAACTCTCGCACACACCTTATTTGATACAATATCTAAATTTCAGATTGGATTTTTGTTTCATTCGTTAGTTTTGATTTTTTGAATATTTGAAAATAGCATATGAGAACAACAAAAAGCATACAAAAATATTGGAAAAAACATTCAATTTTTCCAAAACTATAATACATATTAAAAAAGCATTTGATCATTTCTTTGTTTTCCCCTACTCATTATCCATACCAAATTGCATGAAGGGCATTTTGAGAAAATTGTATTTTTCTCTTATTTTCTGTTATTTGAATACATTTTTCTCCCATAAACCTAAGAAAAGAGTAGGATAATACTTTGAAACATCATAAAACCTTGCGAGGCTCTCAACTTCTTCTTATTGACACTGTTTCAAGTGCACCAGCACCTTTTTACTCATTTTGCGATGGTGCCTTTTGATAATAGGTGCAGGAATATGTTCCAGTAACTTCCGGCCAATCTAAGGCAATATTCATAATAGATCTTCAAATGAGGTTGTTTTGGATATCATTTATTGTGGCGATTAAAATGAGTACCAACGTGCTATACTTTAGATAATATTTCTGGCCTTTATTGTATAATAGCTGTGTTGAAAGATAGGCCTGTATTGTTTCTAAATAATTTGTATAAATTCAAAGAATCGATAATGAGCTTGTTTTATGATATCATCATGACGGGAATAAACTGCTCTATCCAGATTTGTATGATAGACTAGATTTGTCCCATTTTCAAAAAATGGCATTCCCAGAACACCCCCCCCGCGCCCCTTAAATCTGCCCTTATCAAACCTCTCATAAAGAAACCATCTTTAGATCAAAATGACTTAAAAAATCATAGACCTGTGTCTAATTTGCCTTTTCTTTTAAAGATACTTGAAAAAATTGTCTTCAATTAATTCTTATCTCACTTACGAGCAAATGAATTAACACAACCATTTCATTCAGCCTATAGAGAAAACCATAGCACAGAAACTGCCTCACTGAGAATCTTGAATGACCTATTTATAAATGCTGTCGCATATGAGATCAATGTTTTATGCCTCCTCAATCTTTCGGCTGATTAGACGCTATTGACCATACCATCCTGTTGACAAGACGAGTCGATTTTGACTCAAGGATTGGCACGACACTGGTTTGAATCCTATGTAAAGAAACATCAACAAAACATCATGGGCAAAGGTCTAAAGTCTACCACTCATTTAGAATTTGAGTGCCACAAGGCTCTGTTCTTGGCCCTGTTCTGTTTACTGTGTACATGCAGCTTCTTGCAGATGTTATATCTAAATTTGACTTGAATTATCATTTTTATGCTGACAATACCCAAATATATTGTTCAGTAAAGATTGATGAACTGTCATGTCTTGTGGACAATTTTGAGAGTTGTATCTTTGAGATTAAGGTATGGATGAACATGAATGATTATAAGACGGAAGCTATGCTAGCAGGTAGATCACAATTATTGAAAGATGTGAACATAAAACAGATTCAAATGTTGAATTTTCAAATTGTGTGAAGAATCTTGGAGTATACATCGACTCAGAGTATCTATGGTCAGATAGGTCAACAATCTGATTAGAATGATGTTCATCAAAATAAGAAAAATTAGACATATTATTTCATTGGATGTAGCAACATTACTCATTAACACCCTTGTATTATCTAAATTAGATTATTGCAATCCTATATTATGTAATGTATCCAAATAGAGAATCAAAAGTTCACAACATATACAAAATTGTGCTGCCAGGCTTAAAATGTGAAAAGATAAATTCAACTCAAACAACACCTCTTTTGTATGAGCTATATTGGTTGCCAGTCCAAAAATGAATTGTCCGTAAAATATGTCTATTGTTTTCAAATCTCTTCATGACCAGGGACCAATTTACATGAGCAATCTTTTGAGCATTTATATCCCATCAAATCAAGGAATCTTCGATCCTGCAATGACAACAGCTTTTTAAAACAAAAACAAACTTAAAAATTGGTGAACAATCATTTTGATTTTTGGCCCCACAGTAATGGAATGCCCAACCAAACAAGTGAGGGACAGTGAGACAATTGACACTGTCAAGACGACTAAAATTTTATCTTTTTACGCAGTGAATATGTTTACAATCTTACCATTGTTCAATTGTATGTGTGTGTGTGTGTGTGTGTGTGTGTGTGTGTGTGTGTGTGTAGGAAGAGGTAATATGCGAGCACATGTCATGTGTACGCAAGTCACAGTGTACAAAGCTCGTCCCTCTTAGTTGGCCGGCGCGGTGCTCCTGGGTCAAGCTGACCGAGGTCAGGAAAGGGCTGCCAGGTAGCATTCACTCCCTGCTAGCTTTGCCGCGCTTAATGGTAATTCATAGATCCTATTAATCAGCTTGTGTCTGGCTAAAGTAGCCATCGACAACAAATGTGAAGGCTTCCCCCAACTTTAAAGAGAGTATTGCGATAGACTGATGAATAAAATTTATCAAGAAGCGTTTGTTTCCACGCAATCAAGGACTCAATTAGGTCCATCATATCAGTAGAATGACAGACATACGGTATTAAGTAAAGTGCTTTAACACAAAATCTACACAGGCGAATGCCATCAAACTTTCACAAAATAAAGACAATACATACTAAAAGATAGTGTGCAGTCATCACGATGAACAGAATAATATCGATTTTTGTAATACTCCAATACTGAGACTAACAGAAACAAACAATATCATTGAAGGAATTAACTTTTAAACACAATGAAATAAGATATGTATCACTATGTACATTTAATGTTACTTGCAGGTAGGTCTGTGTGCATGCACCAGGGGTTGTTTTCTAATATTTGTGACCCGATCTATGCGTGAGTTTTTCATGCGTTATTTGTGATAATTTATGCTCTGTGTCCCGTACTTCTTGAGTGCATGTGGCTTTATTAATGTCATTGTCACTAAAAAGAAGGCAAGTCTGATAGAGGTCAAGCTGTGTTTATGTTTGCGTGCTTGTTTCCAACAACTGCCATATTGTTTTAATACCTGCCCGAGCTCTGTGAGATGAGTGTCTGTCTGACATGAAAATTTGTTGTCCATGGAATGTGCTGCTGTCTCTAGTAGTTTGTGGTGTTTTAACACTATCTCTAGCATAATGTGTAAGCACGGGAGTCCAATTCAATGCGAAGAAGGGGGGCGTGTAAGCAATTGTAATATTGGGGTGCATTTTTCTTGTTACCATGATGCATTTTCATGAATCTGTTGTTGTTTTCTTGCAAGTGTTTGAGACTGCGGTATTGGTAGGGGCTGACTGAAGCGTTTATAAGACGCTTGGGTATCAAACACCGTATACATGGGTAAGTGCCTTGTGGACCAAACAGGCCATAGACTGCAGAGAAAGTCGTAGTCCCCATTAAGGAAAACCTTCACGGTTTTGTTTTGCCAGGAGTGTGCCATGATATGTTTAATGTCATCCATGACCAGTCCGACAAATCGTTTAAAATTTTCATGGTTGTCTCTAATAGCTGCTAAAGCTATTGTGAATGTATTCTTTTGTGAGTTTGGTTTTTCTAGGTTAGCTATCTGAAGCGTGAGTTTCAAGGAATTCTCTCCATGATCGCCTCCTATCTTTATCCAAATCTCATCATTTGGTATACCACCGGATGTCATGTTTTCATGTGTTTCTCTGCTATTGTCGGTATCTGCCATTAATGTGTTCTGTTAATGTTCTGTGTGTTGGGGGTAGATGCATTTGTCAGCAAGCCGCGTATTGTTAGAGGGTGTATTTCCTGTGTAAAAGGGGGTTGATGATCTGTGTCTAATGTGTCTATTGGTGTAGGGTTAGGTGTGCTCAGCCTGCTGGAAGATGCAGAAAAATGGATATTCCATTCTGGCACACATCCATATCGGAGAGTCTCAAATTGAATGCAAGTGGGGCATTCGGTGATTATGCTGTCCTCAACGTATTCACACCAAATCACTTCAGATCTTTGAACTGTGTCTCTTGCATTTCGAAGAGATATCTCTTGTTAACATTCCTTGTGTAAGAAAAACACTTTGAACACAGGAATGTCGAATGTTTTCCTTTCACATCATTGTTTATATCTAGTCCATATATTAAAAAAATGTCATCTCGCATTTTATCACACATCAACGGCTTTCTCTTTGCCTGTTTTTCTTTCCACATATTCACTGATGGCAAAATAATGATTCCTTAGGGTGTGATCCATACTAGATTTCCTTAAAACGTGCGCTGAACAACTGAGTTCTGTTTTCTGCTGCATTTATAATATGTCATTGACCCAGTGTGTCATCCCTAGTATTTGGAAAACCTCGTGTATTGTCCCAGTCCCAAAAAAGAAACCTGTTACCAACATGAATGACTTCCGCCCTATAACACTATCAGCATATCCTATGAAAATATTTGAAAAAGTAGTTCTTTGCACATTACAAATCTTAGTTGACAATTTTATTGATCCTTTGCAGTTTGCATATAGGAAACATAGATATGTTGATGATGCTTTGTTATATGTATTAAATTTTATTTACTCGCATCTTGAGAAAAAGGTTTATATTTTATGATTTTTCTAGTGCATTTAACACCATCCAACCACACATACTCGCTGAAAAGCTCATTAAAATGAATGTCAATGCCAATACCGTACTTTGGAATTTAGATTACCTCAGCAGCCACCCACAATTTGTCAAAATGCGGCGTTCATCTTCCCCTTTCTCTTAGAAATTCAAACCAAACCTCCCGTTGACCTAACTTCTGACACATCTATATATATAAAACTGTACATCTCAAACTTTGACCGCTCTCTTCTGCACCCAGAACCGCCATATTTCACAGGTAGATATCAAATAGCCTCTATTAGGTTCATAGTGAATAAACTCTTGGGTCAAATCAGTATTTTAATTGATTGAAAAAGATTGTTTTGCCTGCGATCCACAAAACTTTTTATACTCATTCCTTCACTTCCGGTCATTAGATATTATGCAATGAAAAGCCCACCTAACCTAAGTATCGAATACTGTATCGGTACTTGATGTCACCCTGCACCCGGTAACCTATTGTGTAGTTCATCGTTGAAAAAAAAAGATTCTGGTAAAAGAGTAACCATAATCATCATTATCTACGGGCATGCTTGCTATATATATATACTAATACTGGTGTTCCCCAGGGTACAGTATTATCCCTGTTTCTCTTGTCCCTGTACACCACAGACAGCAGATCCAAACATGACGACGTCATCATAGACAAATATGCGGACGATACTGGGGAAATCGGACTTTTAATTAATGACAATGACAATAATTATTTAAATGAAGTAGACAATTTTGTGAGCTGGTGCGACCAAAACAACCGAACTAAATGTTTCAAAAACTAAAGAAATGATAATTGATTTACGGAAAAGTAAAATTGAACCCTCCCCAGTCATCATAAAAGGGATAAAAATTGAGCGTGCACAAAGCTATAAGTATTTAGGAATAATTATTGATAACACACTGAGTTGGACTGAGCACACAGACAATATTATGAAAAAGCGAAAACACAGGTTTGTTGTATGAGAAAAATGAGATCTTTTCATGTCGATACACACCTATTGCAAATGTTCTATTTGTCAGTTATGTTCTGTGTTGACCTCGAATCTTATGCATTTTTGTGATGTATTTGTCATACTAATATTCCTGCCTTAATATATTACTGCATTAATGTTTAGCAATTTTAATCATGAATATGTATCATGATTCTTAATCTTTTGAATGAGGAACAGAATGTTATTTCCTTCTTTGGATCAATAAAGTATTAACTGTCAAAATGTAGTCATCCTATACTCATATAAGTACTAAAAGAAAAAAACAAACTCAAATGCAAATAAAAATCACTTCAGGAGGCATTATCGTTGCATAGCTTTGTGTTTGGAACATGAGCAAGTTCATATTCGGAAAATGTCAATAAAAAAATTTAATTAATTGTTCTAAACCTTATGACAACGGAAAGCCAAACAAATTCAGTTGCAGTGTGTTAACTTACCTTGACAGTGAAGATCCATGTCCCATTTTTACTTCCCTCAAGAACTGAAGCTTGAAAAGATTTGTTCTCAAATTTTGGAATGTTATCATTCATATTTTCAATGTTGATAGTCACAGTAGCTATAGAACTACGATTTTCATGAGTGTTGGTTTCAAATGCCATCAACTGAAATAAACAGTTGTATGATGAATAAATGTTAACAACATACACAAAATTCTGTTTCAATGCCTTTGTCTGAAATTAAAAATTTGTGAAACTAAATAAACTCAGAGCTAAATAAGATGATTATCTAATATCACTATGGGAGAATTTATTTGCTACGGACTGCTGACTGTGTCTTTAGGCAATACTTTAATTTTGTAAAACAGATATATCATTTCAAAAATGAATTGCAACACTTTTCCAATTTTGGCCACCATTCAATAGTTTGAAATCACAACTTTATGTGAGTGAGGCTATAAAACAAATAGGACAGATGCTAATAAATGAATAAGAGAAAAAATGTTCCCCATTACTACTGGCGTAAACCCAAGGAGTTCAAGGACCTGGTGGTCCTGGCGTACAATTCTTGTCTTACAATAAAATCAATGAGCTATAGGATCTAATGGTCCCTGTGGTACAATTCTCATTTTACAATACACTCAACGAGCTATAGGATCTAATGGTCCCTGTGGTACAATTCTCATTTTACAATACACTCAACGAGCTATAGGATCTAATGGTCCCTGTGGTACAATTCTCATTTTACAATACACTCAACGAGCTATAGGATCTAATGGTCCCTGTGGTACAATTCTCATTTTACAATACACTCAACGAGCTATAGGATCTAATGGTCCCTGTGGTACAATTCTCATTTTACAATACACTCAACGAGCTATAGGATCTAATGGTCCCTGTGGTACAATTCTCATTTTACAATACATTCAATGAGCTATAGGATCTAATGGTCCCTGTGGTACAATTTTCATTTTACAATACACTCAACGAGCTATAGGAATTAGTGGTCCTGAGGTACAATTCTCAGTTTACAATACACTCAAGGAGCTATAGGATCTAATGGTCCCTGTGGTACAATTCTCATTTTACAATATACTCAATGAGCTATAGGAATTAGTGGTCCTGAGGTACAATTCTCATTGTACACTAAGCTCAATGAGCTACAGGATATAGTGGTCCTGTGGTACAATTCTTAGTTTACAATACACTCAATGAGCTATAGGATCTAGTGGTCCTGAGGTACAATTCCCATTTTACAATAACCTCAATGAGCTATAGGATCTAGTGGTCCTGATATACAGTTCTCATTTTACAATAAAATCAATGAGCTAGGGAATCTAGTGGTCCCGATGTTCAGTTCTCAATTTACAATAAACTCAATGAGCTATAGAATCTAGTGGTCCTGGTGTACAATTCTCACTTTACAATAACCTAAATGAGTTATAAGACCTAGTTATCTAGACCACCGCTCCTCCTAAGGCATAGGTAACCAACAACCATCTTCCATTTTCGTCTGTCTTGTGCAATTTATTCCAGTTCTTTCCATGTATGTCCTGTCTCTGTTGTTTCCCGTTCCAGATTTCTTTTTACAAGTTTCATGGCTGCCCCTCTTTCTATTTCTCTGTGGATTCCATTGCAGCACATATCTCGTGATGTTTGCAGTCTTTTCGCAATATATGCCAACAAGCCATCTCCACTATGGGTTGTTGGTTACCTTATTTTCTGAGGTCTTCATTGGTGACCCTATCTGTCCATTTTATGCCAGGCATTGTGTGGAAGCCTTTATTAGTAAAGGTCTGTAGCTTCTTATGTTTCCTATTATGGTTCACCAAGTTTCTGAACCCATATAATAAGGTGGACTTTTCATTTGTGTTAAAAAGTTTCAGCTTTGTCCTTCGTCCTGTTTCCTGCGATTTCCACACATTTGATAACATCTTGATTGTATTCCTCGTTTTATGTATCTGTAATTTTATTTATAAATTGTCCATTCCACCTCGCACTTAATAGCACTCCCTCAGTAAGTAAATGATGTTACCTCTTCAATGTCTCTGCTACTGATTGTGATGGGAGTGGGATCTTTGGCATGAAACTTTAAGATTCCTAGTTTCTCTGCGTGTATTTGGAGTTACACTTGCTCTGCAGTGCTCTTTAATTTGTCAGTTTTTATCTCGCATTTCTTTTTGCTAGTGAGAATGCAGAACCAAGTTGTCGGAAAAGTCTAAATCTTCAAGCTGGTCAAACATGTTCCATTGAATTCCATTCCTATTTCCAGCAGTAGTTGTCTTCATAAGTCAGTCAATGGAGTGGAGATAAAAAGCACCCCTGTCTCACATCATTTCTTGCTGGAAGTGGTTCAGATAGTTGGGATCCATGTACTACTCTACAAGACATTCCTTCATACTATATCTAGTGGTTCTGAGGTACAATTCTTGTCTTACAATAAACTCAAGGAGCTATGGGATCTGACGATCCCAGGGTACAATTTTTTACTAGAGTTTATCACCACCGTTCTGATGAAATCATGTATATGCCACAGACCAAATTTCAAGGGAGAATTTTTACAAAAAGGATTTTTCTTATGAGTAGCAATGAACAGGCTTTCAAAGCATGTTTTAAAAATTGTATATGTATTTTGCCAACTCTGATAACATTACCTAATAGTGTTGATATTTATAATTAATATGTACCACTTGAGTAGGTTGATTCTGGTTTCAACTGATACAGCTTCTACGTGCATGGATATAACTGACAGTTTTTTTTCTTATATCCTTTAAACTTATTCAGTCCCTTTTTGGATCAACTCACATTTAGCGTAAAGTTTGTCTGTTTCTCATAATCCAAAGAATCTGAGTTCCTCACAATGATGGAAAAGTCTTGGCTTGAATGACCACTGATTTGGTTGAGTTCAAACACATCTTGATGGTTTAACAGGGTTACTTGAAAATCACTATTTTTATTCTAAGAAAAAAGCAAATCATCGTAACATTAATAGAATTTAAAGACTGAAGCCTTTTTTGTTTTAAAAAGATGAATAATCAAAAGTAATCACAACAGCACAACTTTACAGGGGTTTAATCAACATGGTTCTGGTAGATAATGTAAAAAAATTAGGAATCATTTTTTACTCTAAACTTTCTATGGATCCTCAAGTCAGCTCCATAATTAACTCAGTAACATTTTCCTTAAGAGAGACCAGCCCCATCTATCCATTCCTCACACAAACGCTACCATAACAGTTGTGAACAGATAAAAAGAAATGCTACTGTCGTAGGCCTACAGTAAAAGAAGAGAACATAAAATGGAAAGTGAAAGCCTAAGAAGAACAAGATAGGACAGGACTGTGAAATTCTTGGGCAGCGCAAGAATGAGAATCAGGACTTTAAGTGAGTTTGTCTCATCGGAATTTACCCCATCCACCATATGAGATCAACGTAGACAGAGATACTTTGATGGAACTAATGCAGCACTACAGTATACCCAGAAAGTTTTCAAATCAGGTATTGACCAAACATAATTAACAATCTTGAGTTGTGGCACAAAACAGAGGAGGAGGCAGGTTATTAAAAGAGAAATCGCAAGAAAGAAATGGTGTTGGGTGGGGCGTACATTGAGAATTTCGCAGACAAGCATCATAAGACTAGCTGTCGATTGGAACCCATGTAGTTGATATTGTTACTAACCCAGCAGTGCTCGGATGTAATTTGTCCTTCGGCCTACTGCCATGTAATGATATCTGCAGGTGTTTGCCATCTGTTGTAGGGTTCCATAAATAGTGTTCCAAGTATTAGGTTTCTCGGGAAGTAGTTTGTCGCGTAGGTCTTTCAATTTGTGGCATTCAAATAGATGACGAGTCACAGTTTCATGGGGGTGGTCACAAAGCGGGCATATTCGGGCATGTTCAGGATTTATTCTGTTTAGATGCATGTTTAGCTGTGTGTGGTGTGTTCCGAGCCTGAAGACGATGACTTGGTCTTTTCGTTTAAGTTGGTTGATGTTGTCATTTGTTTGTGGGGTGGTCATATGTTAGTCGGTATAAATCTCTTCCAGTCTTTCCCAAAGCCCATCTGTCCATCCAGTCCTCTTTGCTGTTAACTTTGATGATTTGTTTTGCGGTCTGCATTGTAGTTTTTGTGTTTGGTTGTCCTTGTCTAGATCCCCTTTTGGCAGGAGTGTCTGATTGTCATTTCCTGGTGTGTTTACATGTCTAGGGATCCACTGCATTACTAGCTCGACGCCATAGGTTTTAATTAGTTGGTTAATTTCTAATCATGTTTGTCTGAGATCAGATCTCTGGCAGTTGTTGAAAGCTTGTAGGACAGACTTTGCATCTGTAAAAATTATGGTATCTGATATTTTAGCTGGGAATGTATTGAAAACAGTGTTGCGGTGGTAGAGTACTGTTTCTATGGCTGCTGCCTCTGCTTCAAAGTTGGTACATTTTTCTCCACAAGTCCCAGATACCATCTGGGTATTGGATGTAAATACCATACCCTGCATTTGATGTTGCTTTGAGAGCTGACCCATCTGTGTATACATGGATCCAGCTGTCAGGGTAGTCATCAATAGGTTTTATGTGATGATGTCATCAGGGTTTGCGGATCTGATTTCTTTCTTTGATTGTCAATCAGCTCCATCTTGATTTGAGGCTCTTTGAATATGATATTTGGTAGATCTTCATTCACCCGTGGTGTTTGTTTTCTTTGTTCCGGTAGATGGTGTCTTTCTTTTAGCTCCATAGCATGATTTAGTGGTGGTTTCTACTTTATTCTATATTTTGGTTGCCAGTTATCGACAATGTTTCTGTTTGGATGGGTGGAACTCATCTTTTGCTTCTTTCATATACCTCTAATACTGCTTTGTCCCCGTGCATGTCAAGAGGTTCCACATTGGTATGTATTTCACACGCAGCTGTGAGGGTTGATCTCATGTCTCCACTAATAAAGCGTAGAGCATTGTTTTGGCCCCTGTCCACTATCATCACGTTGGATTTGCTGCATGAGCTTAGGACAGAGCTGCTATACTCAAGGATGGGCGAACATATCCCAAGTACAGGTTTCTAAGGGTCTCTTCATGTGATCCCCATGAGGTGCTTGCTAACTTCTTTAAAAGACTGAGTTTTCGTACACCCTTGAGGTTGTATATGTGCTTTTTTGTGGTTAGCTAATGGTTTAGCTGTACACCAAGATATATTGGGTTGCTCTCTTTCTCAATCTGTTCACCATTGCTGATTAGTTTTATGTTGAGTTTGGCAATCTTGTGGCTCTTTGTGAATATTATGTAAACTGTTTTAGATGTATTAATTTTCATCTTCCATTTCCGGCAATAGTCATCAAGTCTCTTCAGGTTCTCATTTATTTTCCGAGCTGTTATTCTGGTATTTCTGCTTGTTTCCCATATTGTCAAGTCATCTGCGTATAGGGCGGTTTCAGACTTGAACACATTTGAAAAGCTATTGATGTAAACAAGATGCAACTTAATGATGAACCCTGTGGTAAGCCTTCTTCAAGAACTTCATTGGACGAAATTGCATTGTTCATTTTCGTTTGTATTGTTTGGTCTGTCAGAAACCGCTTGATCCATTGGTAGAGCTTCCCATGGATTCCCAGTTCCATCATTTTGATGAAGAGACCCTTTCTCCACACACGATCATATGCTTGTTGAAGATCAACAAATACGGCTAGCGTTTTGCTCTTCTCTTGAAGCCGTCATGGATGCACTGAGTTAGTCTGAACAGCTGGTCTTCTGTGCAGCTGTTTGCTTATTTTGAATTGATGCTGTTAGTGGTTTCAAGGTACCAATAGAGGCGATGGTTTATCCTTCTTTCAGCCAGTTTTCCAATACATGACGTTTGCGATATTGGTCTGTAGCTCTTGGGTTCATTAGCTGGTTTGTTCTTTGTGAGGAATGGAGTTAAATGGGCGTTTCTCCAGACTTCAGGTATTTCACTTCTTTGCCATGTCATGTTGATCAGTTTTCATAATACTTGTTTTCCTTTATGTCTTAGTTAGCATGTCATTTCATAATGTACTTTATCTGGTCCTGGAAATTTACTAGGTTTCAACTTCTCCAGGGTGTGGTTAAATTCCATGCAATTGAATCCTTCCTAAAATATTGGCAGGCCGACAGTTGGAGCTCTTTCCTTCGTTTTTAGCTGTTGCAGTTGCAAGCGCTCTTTATCTTCCTCTTGGGGTTTTTCTGCTGTTTACTGAGGCAAAGTAACGGTTAAAATGCCTGGCCTTCTTTTGGTCTGTGTTGATGTTATCATCTGTACTGAGGGGTTTAGGGTTTGTTCTGTCTGTTATCGTCTGAGAGGTTGTTTACTGGGGACCAGGCTCTAGCTCCATTTTGACGAAGATCAAGGCCACTGCATGTTTTGGACCATTTCTCTGGTTTGGCTTTATTGACTGTAAGTGACTTTGGCACAGACTCTGTTGTACTGAGTTTTGGCCTGGATATTAGGGTCTTTTTCCAGGTTGTCTCTTTCTTTCCACTACAGTAGATTGTATCTCTTCATTCCAGAATGATTTGAAATTTTTGCAACACCCTCTTGGGATGTTTTGTAATGCAGATTTGAGGATGGCTGTTGTCACATTGTCGTTAAATTCTTCTACACTATTGGTATCTCTGATGTTTTTAAGGAGCACGTTTGATGTTTCCTCGTAGAGGGCCCAGTCAGCTTTTTTAAAGTTCCAGCATGTTCTCTGGGGGTATCTTTTAGGAGATGGGGTACTGATCTTTGTTAAGACAGGTCTGTGGTCACTTTCTATGTCGTCGAGAACCTGAATGCGACAAGATGTTATTAGGTCTGATGAGCAGATGGTTAGGTCTGGGTGACTGAGGGTAAGGTGGGCTCTGTGAACCCATGTAGTAAAAGAAAGAGGCGTTGACCTCAAGTTACATGGAGACAAAAGATGGAGACAGAGATGGGAAGTCACAGGGATTGTTCTCAACAATTAGAAGGAAATGCCCGAAATAGACAGCTCTTGAAGGCTGCTGCCCGTTATCTATGCCCCTATCTAAAGAATAATGGGAGATATATATATATATATATACCATATCAGGTAATCTCAGAGTGAATTTAGAGAAACCAAAAGACGAATGACATGTGAAAGAAGGAAAAGAAAGAAGTAAGACCTACTAGCAACACTCACCAACTGTCCACCAGCCGTTTATATGGCAACCAAGGACGCTACAAACTTTTCAATGATATAGGATGACTGTCTTTTGACAGTTACTCATGTACATAATAAAAGCAAAAACCTAAACTCAAAAGCAAAAAATCACTTCAGGTGCCCCCCCCTAACAAGGGCAAGGCAAGTCGTGGGGTATAGAAAGCTCTCTGTCTCTCTCCTCCCCCCTCCCTCCCTCCTCTCTCCTCTGTCCTCCCCCTCCCTCCCTCTCTCTCTCTCTCTCCCTCCTCTCTCTCTCTCTCTCTCTCTCTCTCTCTCTCTCTCTCTCTCTCTCTCTCTCTCTCTCTCTCTCTCTCTCTCTCTCTCTCTCTCTCTCTCTCTCTCTCTCTCTCTCTCAATAAATAAATAAATTACACCTACTTTTTAGGCCATCTTAGATTATACATGATCTTTGTATACATCAACGATATAGCTACTCATATCTGCGGGACTGTTAAAATTTTAAACAACCCACCTGGTCCCGATCCACCACCCGCAAGCTAGTTGAATTATGTAGAGAGACAGTACTCCCACGAGGGCATGTTCTCCGGGATGCTACCAATGAATGATGTCTGTGTAAACTGTGGCGCTTCGTCATTTTCATCCAAGATTTGCATTTTCAAGTCAGCTGTGAGAATCAACATTCATAGAGTAATCCCATATGACAAGGCATCTAAAGGTACTAAATGATTCCCTTCCTTCTTTTTACACACACACTCTCTCTCTCTCTCTCTCTCTCTCTCTCTCTCTCTCTCTCTCTCTCTCTCTCTCTCTCTCTCTCCTCCCTCCTCCCTCCCTCCCTCCCTCCCTCCCTCCCTCCCTCCCTCCCTCCCTCCTCCCTCCCTCCCTCCTCCCCTCCCTCCTTCTCCTCTCTCTCTCTCTCTCTCTCTCTCTCTCTCTCTCTCTCTCTCTCTCTCTCTCTTCTCTCTCTCTCTCTCTCTCTCTCCCTCTCTCTCTCTCTCTCTCTCTCTCTCCCCCCCCAGTTCTGAACTCATGTGAACCTGCTAATACTATCCATCTCAGGATGAAGTAAAAAAAGTAAATGTAATTACCGATTCCTGTCTGAGATTTATTAATTGTAGCCTTTTCATCTGTCACTACAAGCCGAAGTCGCATGCTCTCGATTTGTTCTCTATCAATCTGCAGGCTTGAGGTCACATGACATTGATTAGGATCCATTTTTATTAGAGTCTAATGGAATGAAAGCAGGATAAAACACAAGTTATCATGACAAAGACATAGTATAAATCCCTGTACAAATTACACCATGCAGAAGAATTTTCAAAAAATGTTATAACAGTTTGCACTTGCTGAAATACATGAATAACAAACATTCATCAAATATTACAAACTAATATGTTGGTAGATTAGTTATGCATTATTGACATTTTAAATGTCTAATGGCTCTACGTTTACCCCAATCTTAATCTGACTATGGTATCAAATTTTCATTTCATTAAAAATTTCACAAAAGACAAGAAAAAACAAAGAGCAAACTCAAGTACAATAAGTAAAGTTCCTTCAAGGCCTTTACAGTCTATAGAGCCGGAGCTTATCCCAGTTTCTCTAACATGAAGTAAAACAGGTGGCACTAATCACCTCCTGGACAAGGCACTAGTCTGTTGCAGGTTTTTATTCCCGAACTGGCACTGGTAGCCATTTGCACCTGGGTCAAATGTGGCAAATGTGTGTTAATGGTCTTTCCCAAGGAAGATACAGGACCTCATGATCCCAAGTCCAGTGACCTAACCACTAAGCAGGCAATGCCACTTTCAGTACATTTAGCTGGTTTCAATTGTCTGACCAGAGTGCCACAAGAATTCAGAAACTATAATAATTCATGTTTTCTGAAAGCGAAAACACAAAACTTTTAGTACACCTCTCAATATTTTGCTCTGGAGTGGCTCATTAAGGGCTATATTAACTCATATTCTGCCCTGATAAAGCTGTGTTTTGTGATTATTTAAAGCATGCTCACTGACAGCATCATTTATCTCCTAGCATTCAAAAATTCTTCTCAACTCCCTGGGAAGCATACAGTACAGCTGCCTGTTAGGTGCTTCAAAATAACACTCTGACAATATCCTTCTCAATCCATAGTTGAGTAATCATTCATACTTGAGTCAATTGAGGAAAATATTTCGTAAGGGCCATACCACATGGTCATACATGATTGTCATACATCTACATGCGTTTGACATACATTTGACTCGACTAAAATGGGATCAAACATAAATCCAACGCGTTGGCCCTACATGTTGGTCATACATTTGGCACACATGAAAAGCCCTACCACACAGTTATATACAGCTCATACTCAGATGGCCATCTTACACTGTCATAGTACCCGTTGTTTGCTATCACATGCATGCTGTATGTGCTCATCAATAACCTGTAGAAGCTCTTTAAGAAAGACAGACAGACAGACAGACAGACAGACAGACAGAGAAAGAGAGAGAGAGAGAGAGAGAGAGAGAGAGAGAGAGAGAGAGAGAGAGAGAGAGAGAGAGAGAGAGAGAGAGAGAGAGAGAGAGAGAGAGAGAGAGAGAGAGAGAGAGAGAGAGAGAGAGAGAGAGAAGAGAGAGAGAGAGAGAGAGAGAGAGAGGACACAGAGAGAGAGAGAGAGAGAGAGAGAGAGAGAGAGAGAGAGAGAGAGAGAGAGAGAGAGAGAGAGAGAGAGAGAGAGAGAGAGAGAGAGAGAGGGGACAGAGAGAGAGAGAGAGAGAGAGAGAGAGAGAGAGAGAGAGAGAGAGAGAGAGAGAGAGAGAGAGAGAGAGAGAGAGAGAGAGAGAGAGAGAGAGAGAGAGAGAGAGAGAGAAAGAGAGTTAGATACATACATAGATAGATAGACAGATAGATAGATAGGTAGATAGATAGATACATAGATAGAAAGATAGATAGACAGATAGATCGAATGATAGATAGATAGATGCCGACAGACAGAAAGAGAGACACAAACAGACCCACAGAGAGAGAGAGAGAGAGAGAGAGAGAGAGAGAGAGAGAGAGAGAGAGAGAGAGAGAGAGAGAGAGAGAGAGAGAGAGAGAGAGAGAGAGAGAGAGAGAGAGAGAGAGAGAGAGAGAAGCAGGGAGAGAGAATAGAGAGAGAGAGAGAGAGAGAGAGAGAGAGAGAGAGAGAGAGAGAGAGAGAGAGAGAGAGAGAGAGAGAGAGAGAGGAGAGAGAGAGATAGAGAGAGAGAGAGAGAGAGAGAGAGAGAGAGAGAGAGGGAGAGAGAGAGAGAGAGAGAGAGAGAGAGAGAGAGAGAGAGAGAGAGAGAGAGAGAGAGAGAGAGAGAGAGGAGAGAGAGAGAGGAGAGGAATAGAGAGAGAGAGAGAGAGAGAGAGAGAGAGAGAGAGAGAGAGAGAGAGAGAGAGAGAGAGAGGCAGACAGACAGACAGAGAGAGAGAGAGACAGACAGACAGACAGACATACAGACAGAGAGAGAGAGAGAGAGAGAGAGAGACACAGACAGACAGAGACAGAGAGAGAGAGAGAGAGAGAGAGAGAGAGAGAGAGAGAGAGAGAGAGAGAGAGAGAGAGAGAGAGAGAGAGAGAGAGAGAGAGAGAGACAGACAGACAGACAGACAGACGGACAGAGAGAGAGAGAGAGAGAGAGAGAGAGAGAGAGAGAGAGAGAGAGAGAGAGAGAGAGAGAGAGAGAGAGCTTCTACACACCATAAATACATTTCTTACACACAGATTGATCATCAGCCAATGCCTACAACTAGAAAATATTCATGACTTCTCTTATTATTGAAAAAATCCAATTCTGCTTAATTTAAGGTTGCTCATTTTTATATGCAATCAGTTTTTATGTATGGTCAGTCCCCATGAAATCATGGCCGGTCAATGCCTGTATCGTCACACATCCGGTGTCACTCCCGATGTGGACTCTCAGTTACGGGCGTCAAATAAGCATGTTGGCGAAATATCAGGATCATGCCATATTTGCCGAAAATGGGCCACACCTAGGCTATCATACTAGTGGATAGAGCAGTTCATTTCCATCACAGTGATATCAGAAAAGAAGCTCAGTATCAATTCTTTGAATTTATACAAAATTTTTAGAAACGATACAGGCCATCTTTCAATACAACTATTATACGATAAAAGCCAGAAATATTATTTAAACTACGGCAAGTTGGCACGCATTTTAATCGTTACAATATACGCTTTCTTAAAAAAAAACTCCTTTGATGATATATTATAAAACATCACCTTTGATCATCCAGAAAATACCGGACCTATTCCGCGCACCTAATATCAAAAGGCTCCATCTCAAAAGGAGTAAAAAGGTGTGGTGCACTTGAAACGGTGTCAATATGAAGTAGTTGAGAGCCTCTTAAGGTTTTATGATGTTTTAAAGTATCATCCTGCTCTTTTCTTAGGTTAAAGGAAGAAAAATATGTTCAAATCAGAGAAAAATAGAGAAAAATGTGATTTTCTCAAAATATCGTTTTATGGTTTATTATTTCCTGTCTACTTTTTTATTTCTCAACGTATCTTCATTAAATTTGGTTTGGATGATGAATGGGGGAAAACAAAAAAATAATCAGATGGTCATTTTGGATGCGTATTATAGTTTTGTAAAAATTGAATCTTTTGTGCCATATTTTTGGGTTGTTCTCATATGCTATTTTCAAAAATTCATAAAATCAAAACTTACTAATAAAACAAAAATCCAATCTGAAATAATTTAGATATTGTATCAAATAAGGTGAGTGCCAAGTTTGAAAGAAATTTGTAGAAAAATGTAAAAGCCTACCGATATTGAACTTGGTGAAATCTTGAAGCAAAATCCAATATGGCCACCATTTCCATGGCAAACCGAAAGCGTCAGCTAGAAAAAAAACAACATATTTCAACACCTATACATAAATTAAATTGCTAGGAATAAACGGGAAAATTTTCACTCCAGGAACCCCCCAATTGGCGAGTTCGAGACCCAAATGTTGACTTTCTGTTCTTTGCATATTCAAGTAGACGATCATTTATCTACAAGCTTATGGCAAAAAATGTCCATGTAGGCGAGGGTAAGTAAAAACAGTCAACATTTTTAAATAAATTACCCTAACACTAACTGAGAAGATTGGCATTGAAAACCCTCTAGTGATTGCTAATTGCCAATGTGGTAACACAGTTCTTTTGCTTGGCTTTTCGGGAACACAGCGTGTTGATCAGCCTAGAGCTTTGTGACATAAGAGGTGAAGGTTAACGTCGTGCGTATGTGAACACACGCACAAGTATAGGAATAGAGGGAAAAATTTTAAATGGTCATTTTGATGGCTTTTTTCACAGCAATGCACGTCTAAACCTAGTTTTACAATCCTCTTTACATTAGTAACAATGCCAGAGACTGTCGAAAGAGTAAGGGGGCTGCTACAAGAAGGGCAGCCCGTCTGAAGCGCTTGCTTTATTTTCTTTTCTTTTCATTTCTTTACTTCATTTTTCTCGAAATGCAGTTTTCACACTAAAATTCCATCTTCTACATCATTTACCGACCAATTTGTATATTTCGCACACAGGTTTCTCTTGTCAATGTTAATAGACTAACGTCAGATGTTTTGTTATATCTTATAAACTTTTTGAGAAAAAAAACTTTTTTTTTGTGTTTGAACAATCTATGCTATTTTTAAAAATTCATTAAAAAAAAACTATCCAAAATATGTAAAAACCCCGACGCCATTCTTTAGATATTGAATAGAAAAAACGATCTGTGCAGGTTTTGAGTGATTTTGTTCATAACTAAGAGGGGAGATAGATTTTGAAAAATTGGGTCAAAATCCAAGATGGCGGCAGTTTCCTTGGCAACCAAGGACGCTACAAACTTTTCAATGATATAGGATGACTATAAGCACCCCCCCCCCCCTCCCCTCCTTTAAGCGTAGCACTGAAAGACAAAAAAATCATTTTTGCCTTCATCCATGACATTATTGCCCCCGTTGCCATCATCTTCATTTGATTCTAGGTAGAAATTGCACATACTCTGAATGTGTAATGGACAAGTTATTTATATTGTGATATTTTCTTTCTTTGCCAGTCACAAGATAAAAATGAATGTATTGAGAGAATGAAAAATGTACATAATGCATTGCCATGGAATTGTGCCTTCTGGATGATAAAGTTGTATCTTGTATTATCTTATCTTATTTGTAAATAATCTTTTAACCATACTTTCAAATTATCCTCTGTCATATATTTGAGTACTATGGAGAAGAGAAAATTGAATTCTTCCAGTCAATGTGATAAGTCAAGTTATGGTCCTCATCTAGATCCTGTGCTGTGCAGTTCCAGTCCAGAAATTGATTTTCTTTACATCTATTTCATAGGAAGACTGAAAAATAGAAATTTTAACAATCATGAACTGTTGTTTGTTTTGGGTTTCTTTTAAAAGAGCAGCAGTTCCTGAGCAATGAATTTCTTATTTCATAATAAGAGCTAACTTTAGACCTAGAGATATACTGAGAAGAAAAATTAAAACATGAAATACATGCTGTACACCTATATCAGATCTGTACCATCCCAATGCAATAAATCTAACAGTATATTTTTTATCTCACACTTGTGCTCCCCCTCTATTGTCATAGCATGGTATAATCCATTGAAAAAAGCAAAGAAAAATTCAAACTTATCCTTTCCAAATTTTTAATTTCACACATCTCTTTAAAATCAAAACTGGATTAGCAGTTTGTGGTTAAATTCAATATCATATGTGCTGACAGTAATACTCAAGAATTGAGTTAGTTACAAGAAAACAGAAACAGAATGAAAGACATCTTGAGAAAACAACATAATATTACAAACCTGCAGATTCACAAGGGAGATATTTAAAAAGATCTTTTTAACTAGCTCATAAAATTCTCATGTTCATGACTGAAACAAAATAATATCTTATGAGTTTTATAATATATATAACAAGCATATTAGATCCTGAGTGGAACCAAGTACGATTATTAGATCAGGTTAGTATTTAATTCTGAGGTTACGCAGGTAGGCGTGAAGGTACTATTCCAACTTTTAATTACCTGGTATGACCTGTTCAAAATGACAGGATAGCTGAAAGAAAATGATTTCATTAATTCAAAGACGGGCAGAACATTTTCTCAAACAAAAATGATCTGGGGAAGATTTAAACCCTACATGCAGAATATGATTGTTCTTAGTGTCTATCAACAGAGCCTTTGGCAAACAAAGATCGACCAACTCATAATTATATATATAGATATATGGAAGACACTACCTGGACATACAGATGTCCCCCTGGTTTCTGTGACTAGGGGACATCCATTCCAAGCATACTACATCACCACTTTCTGCGTTTTCATCTTAAAATAGCATTGACACCGACCAGCCATGATGGCATCCCCATGCGAGCACCACAACTTCTCTCCACTCTTACTCTACATAAGCATGGGCTAATGGAACCCAGACGGATGTGTAATGTGTCTTGTGTTGTCAGACATCCCTACCTATCTACTGTATTGTACTACGATTAACTACAGTAGTAGCCTTTTTACGTGCAGTGGACCTACATTGTATTGTCAGACTTAGCTTTTCCTGGGTTCTAGTAAACCTACATAGTAACAATGTATTTTACATCAACATTGATAAAGAAGGTCATACAAATATCTCTTTGTATTTCTCATACTACTACATGTAGTACTGTCGGTCACCGAAAAGTTAAATCATTTTTAATAGCAAACACCAACCCAGCATATTCCATCCCAAAGTAAATATCGCCTAAATACAAAGTAATTAGTAAGTAAAAAGAAGAAAAAAAAGGAGGGAAACAAAACCTTGCCTGTGTGGCTGGATCCACTAGCCTTGGTACATGGTACAAAACAACTAAAAATCTGACTGAGTGATCAGACACCCTAAAAGAAATATTTGTAATAATCAAACCTCACCCAACCCCATCCCCTATTTTAAGGTGACACAATCATGAATTGACATTTTGGATGACCTCTAATTCTAAGCACAGACTGTGTAGACACCTGGATTTTGGATGTCTACTTAGCTCGCACAGACTGGGGTAAAAATAGATACAAAGTTAACTGCTATCAGCAAAGATGCAACAGCATGGAAAACAGCAAATAAAGTAGGATTCCTGATGGGGAAAACAGAAGACATAGAAAAGCGAAAACAGCTGTCCAATGTTGCCTTAACGAACTAAAGAACATTTGGATAAGAGAAGACAAAGTATACATATATATATATATGCATTCTGTGTTTATGAGCGTGTGTGCATGTGTGTTTAGGGAATGTGAATACATGATTGTTTCTTTTCAATCACCTTATTTTTTTTCTTCTTGTAAGTCTTTCACGAAATGTTTTAGATCTCAAGTGTAGAAATCAAATAAAGCATTTGATCATTTCTATGTGCCAGAGACGGCCTACTACTAAGACCTAAATATGTCAAATAGTGCACCATCTCATGAGTTATTGCATAAATTTAACTTTCAAACATTCCAAACAAGAGATTTTGATCACTGGTAATTGTTTGATACGCCTTATTTAAGAATGGCTGTTTACGGCTATACCGTTAATTCTTATGGTTTTCAATGTTTTCTATGAAAATTTTACCTGTCTTTGTGAATAAAAAAATAATTGTAGACATATTTTATTGTGAAAAAGATTAAAACAAAGGCATGAAAAGACATCTTTCAACATGAGTTACAATTCTATCTTGCTGATTACCCTCTTGGATTTCCTTGGGCACCCATTTGCACCTGGGCCAGGTGGGGTAATGCTTGTTAAGTACCTTTCCAAAGGAATACAGCTTCAGACCTAGCATTGTCAGGATTCGAACACATGACCTCATGATTCTTGGTCTGCCGGCCTAACCTACTAAGCTACCATCACCACACTGAATAAGTATTGAATTGAACATCATATAGACCAACCTGCATAAATTTTGGAGGTGAATCATTTACATCTTTAATAGTGACATGGAACACGATGTACCAGTTCTTGCATTGACAGCCCTATCCGTAATGGTAACTGTGATATTGTATCGGTCCCTTATTTCTCTGTCCAATGCTGCCACCGTTGTAATTTGTCCACCAGTAGGATTAATGAGGAAGTTTTCAGTACTTTTAAAGTCTAAATCAAAGAGGAATAAATTGTTGGGCCATGTTGCATCATCATCCGTGGCAGTAACGTTGATCACTAGTATATCTACAAAAAAGGGAGACAAAAATGGTCATATTTCAATAGTTACAAAATGTCTCACATCATACATCATTAAAACAAGAAATTTATTAATGTATTTAGTACTTTTATTTTTATTTTCTTCTTTTCTTCAGTGTTTCTATATTCCTGTTTTTTGCATGGTTTTATGTTCCTTCGTCCCATAATTCTCCTGAAATAAAGAAATTGTAAAGTGTAACCTTGTTTATGTCAATATCAAATAAAATATTGAAAAACATATATTATGAAATAAAGGTAGATTAGCCATAAAGCTTACAAAATTAAATTGTTAAAAATACTATCTTGAGTGAGCAATACATAAACAAAAACAGAATCGATTCAAGCAAATTATGTGAAACTGAACTTAGCATGCAATTTATGACTTACATAACTTGTCTGTTTCTTGTATCTCTATTTCTCTCTCTGAGTTGTTGCACACAGGTGCATTGTCGTTAAGATCCTGAGAGAGATAAAATTAAATACAATTCGCTTTTCTTTAATAAAATAGAGTTCTTGGTTATATTTAAGACTTTCTGAACAGCACATTTTCCATACAACAAATTAATATATTCTGCTTTTAACATGGTATTACTATGCATTTCAAGGCTTCAATATATACAATTATGAAATTCCATCAATCAATCTCATTTGATGTAAAAATTCAAAAGCACCATATTCTTAGAAGCTGTTCTGCAAAAGTTGTAAATGTTTGTATTAAAACAAAGTATAATTTTCATCCGTGTAAAAATCTCTCAAGATTAATTAAAGTATTTTTAGGTGTAGTTTGTTTTTTTTAAGAGCAAATAATATATGAAGACTATTCAAGGTTCAAATGAAACATTTTCAATATTTAATTTTGACAAATCAATGAAAAGGGTCACAAAAAAAGGAAAAGAATTAAATAATGATTCAAGCCCCCAAAGCAGTAACTAAGAACAGAATTTTCAAAGTAAAAGATGATGTTTTCAAGACAAATAGTCACATTTCTGCTTATGTACTGTACATAACGTAAATATGGGTTTAATACTTCTATTTACATTCTCAAATATCAAAATCAATTGACATTAAAGTCCAATATCCTAGTTCCAATAGGCATGTCCAATTAGTTTTTGCTATAATTCTGGCCTCGATAACACTGATCTTTTATATAACATAATATTTAACTTTATGGTTAATTACTGAAACACATTTTTAACTTATAGCACTTCTAATACTAGGTTTGTAGTCCAAATTTCAAATGAGTGCAAAGAGAGCATTTAAAGATATGCCTTTTCAGGTGATTTTTTCTTGTTGGACGAAATTATCCGTTTGGGTATAAGATTTTCCTTAATTTTATACTAATTTGATTTCAAATCCTGTTTGTCAAGGTTTTTTAATAACTAACACAATTGTTGATTGAAAAATATATTTATCTTTGTATTGTGACTGTTACTTTAGGAAGACTGACGAATGCATGTCGCTTTTTGGCATTTTCTCAAGTTTGTTTTTTGTGGTCGTAAGTTTTTAAGTATTCTTGAAAATTAGCTGTCAGAATTCAATGATATTTGCACCAGAAATTCTTTGAAGTATGTATTGTGTCGTGACAGACCAATTTTACTAATTTTCTAAAGTACACTATCCCAAATTTTGTTGCAATTCTCTATTTTGGAGTCAAAAACATAAACATTATATGCATATAATAATACATACTGATTTTTTTTCTCATTTTAAACTCTACCAAGATCCAAAATGGCTCTATCATAACATAATATTCATTATTCTGAATGTAAATACGAAATTTGATCTGATTCTGATAGGTGGTATGGGAGATATGCCTGATCAAAATTTGTCCATCTTAATTTTAATATGGCCCTTACCCTATGATTGTATAATCACAAACAAATTAAAATCGCTCATATGTATTGTTTAGTCCATATATGACCCCTACAAACATTAAAAAACATTGAAAATGTGATTAAAAGCATAATTTAAAATTAAGTATAGTGTCTCCCTTAATCATTTTAGACAGGATTCTTTTAATTGACGATCTTCCTCACTAGTTTTAAAGTTTGTTTGTTTCATTGCAATCTACCCCATCCACCATATGTGATGTTCTCACCAGTGTTCAAAATGAAAGTTATACAGTGACAATTGATACAATATAACAGAAAGGAAGCATTCATGCTTTCATGCTTTGCTCTCACTGCAACTGCTGATACATTGGTAATTCAATTAGCTCTCACCCTGATATAAAGTCTTGACATATCTGACATTCTTCCTCTTCTTCAGGTGCCTTGCTGCAAGGTGTTGGCAATCATATCTCAATTCTGCATTATTTGTTTAAGACAATCATGCCATTATTTTATTTATATTTTTAACGCGTTTTCCTCTGCTTTTCTTTCCGTTAAATCTTCCCTGCTGTGACTATATTCCTATTCCAGCTCTCCTCAATACGAGTTTAAAACATCTTGCTTGTCTCTCTCTTATCTTAACACACAGCCTTCTGGTCCCTGCTCTTCTTAATACTTAGCTGACATAATAGATTACAAATTTTTCTGAGCCATAACTTTCCATGAATTTTCCCTCTCTCAAAATCTAACACAAAATTAACTAACTTTGACACATCATGTTCCAGAATTTCATTTCTCTACAATTCAAATGTGATAAGACAAATAAATATATGTCAAGATCCTGTCAAAATCAATATAATTCAAAAGAAAAAGATTCTGATAAAAACAGTCTTAAAACTGGCTGCATGAAATTTTTAGATTGTTTTGCAATCAATTGAAAAGCATTCTTGACTTAAAATTAAAGAACACTTTATTCAATGTCATGGGTAATATACTTACTTGCAAGGTAATTGTAACATTCACATAATCTGATAAGGGGGATCACCTTGGTCACTAGCAGACACATTTAGTTTTATATTCCCTGGGCCACCACCAGGAAAAACTGTTTCAAAATCTATTTCCTTTAGAACACTTAAGCTTCCATTTTTTCCATCTACCCTAGGAAGAAAATCAATATTTGACAGGATGAGTTGAGAACAAAATTTTAGACTGCCAGAAAATAGATGTAGGGCTGGCTATTAAAGACAGCTATGTGAAATCATTATCAAACTTAAAAGTGATTATCTGTTGCCACTATGGACACCAAAATAACTTGTTCAGAGCTGATGAATTATTGGTCAAGCCATATATGACAAGTTTTTAATAATGCACTTTCCTTTGGCCTTACATTATATTTATTTTTCATTCTCCCAATCAATCAAATGTTTCTCCCTTTCCTCATGACATTACAATACATAAAGCATAGCTGCAAATCTTTTCAAATCTAAAAACAGACTCAAAAACTATGCAAATATATTCTTACTTGCACGACAACCAGTATTATTTCAGAAAAATGAATAATTTTATTTATGGTAAAAAAAAAAAAATCCATCGATCACTGGCCTTCCTGGTAAAATGTAACGGTAGTTTTGCGAACTTAGAATGGCGTCTCCAGAACTTCTTCTAATCTCTCTGAATATTTGCTGTTAACTTAAGTTTACCTTCTTTTTTTCTTTAAATATAGTTAATCCTCAAAATATACTTTTCAAGGTAAATACAGACTTAAAGACTCCATACGAAATACATTTCTTACGTACTGATTGACAGCTATGATAAAGGAAAAAGGAGAACAACAAAAGAAACAAAAAAGTTTCATTATATAACACATGATACATGCAATTTCTACATTGAATCTAGTTTATGGAGATGATGGCGATGGCAATAATGTTTTGATTTTTTTGGTGTCTTTCTTTCTTACATTTAATTGAAATGGGTCTAACAGAATGATTAGATGTTTTGATCTGGGAGGCTAGGGTATGATGGGGGTCGGAGAATATATATCGATGGTGTCGAAATTAAATTAGGCCTAAGTGTTTGATGCAATGGCTACCTAGACTTGTGATCAATAAGAATAGAGAAAAGGAATGAAATTTCATTCAGTCTCCCCTTTCTTAAACGTCCTCCTCTCTCCTGTTTCAATCTTGACAACAACTTCAATTATGGCAATGGTTTATGTTGAAAGTATCACAAAAACAATAATCTATACTTACTTGAAATGACTAATTAAGCTTGGTGGTAATACTGATTTAAGGGCATACAAAATTTCAGAATTTTTGAATTTGGTTCATCCTTATCTGTTGCCTGAGAAATAAGAATAAGATGGAGTAAGCTCATATAATAAATGGAAAGAGAATTAAATATTGTGTGTATACAATTGCAGAAAGTCTCTGTAACCAATTTTTAAAATTTATTTTGTTTTGTTTCCCCCAATGTTTTTCAAAATGTGGCATCAGTGACCTAGAGATTAGGTTGCCAGACTTAGCATCATGGGGTCCTGGGTTCCAATTCTAGTAATGCTAGTTCCAACACTGTGTTCCTTGGGAAGACAATTAATATGCATTTCCTCCACTCCACACAAGTGCAAATGAGTACCAGCAACAGCTTAGGAGTACAAATTCATGACTGGCTAGTGTCCTGTCAAGGAAATGATTATCACCTGTTCCTCTGCATGCTATAGAAACTGGGATAAACTTCGGCTCTCTGGGCCATAAGAGCCTTGAAGGATCTTTACTCCTTACATCAAAATAAAAGATTGCCATGGCTTTTCACATTTCCAGTGACAGAAAATTGTTCTTCCCACAAGGTGGCTTTATCTCCTGCATTAATATTGGCAGAAAATTAAGGTCAAGTATTTCCACGAATGGACATGGAAAATATAAGACTTCCCTATGCAGTATATACTTACTGAATGCAAACAACTTAAAATCTTAAAATCAAGTTTCTTGAATTAGCCACTAACCAGATAAAAAGATAGTGTATGAAAATCACAGAAGAACACTAGACATGGAATCTTCCTCTTTTTACTTTAAACCATACACAATTGTCTTAATGCACAAGACAGACAGCTCTGGAAGTTACTGTCTGTGACCTATGCCCCTCCCCAAGGGAAGATGGGTGATATATATTTTATCATACTATACCTTATTTTAAATGATAAGAGAAGAACCAGTAAATGCCTTTGTTAATTTAATTTTTTTAAACAAATCTTCTGATTGTCTCTTAGGATTCTATGCATTGCATCAATCCATTCTCTATGTATGTTAGTAATATTTTGTCCCGACATCAAAACAAAAACAAAACATGGGTGAACGTTCTGGTTCTATTGAGGGTCATGTCAATTTTAAATAAATGGGTATATATAGGAAAGCTGTTTTCACTATCAACATGAGTTTGCTTACAAAGAGTTTAACAGGATGGCTCAGTTGACATGAGTTTTCTTCCAAAGATGCTTGATAATCTCTTGTCACAAAGATAGGATATTCATCATTTTCATCCGTCACTGTGATGTGTAACTGAGTACTTGTACTTAGTTCACCCCCATCTATGGCCGTAACTGTCAATTGATAACTGCTTTGTTCTTCTCTGTTTAGCTTTGCTTTTGTACGTACATGACCTGAACTGCAATTGATCTCGAAGCTGAGACAAAGTGTATTAATAAGACAATTTGAAAACAAAGAGTAGAGGAGGAGGAAAAAAAGAAGAAAAAGATATACAAAAATAAGAAAAAGTATAAAGTGAAAAAGAAAAAAGAAGATGCAGAAGAAGATGATAAAAAGAGGAGTCTTTTGGGGAAGTACAAGAGAGACTATAAATTTTAACTGATACAATTTCCAACGTTCCATGCAAATAATCTATAGTAGATAAGAGCAAGCCAATGTATTTTTATTTCTGAACATGCATTAGTAAAGTAAATTTGAGACTACTTGAGAAATAGTGTACGGAGTTTCCAATGCAACAAACTGCAAACAGTTTCTCGCTAATTTTGGTGTCCCCAATTCGAATTGTAAGGTTAAAATTGTCCACAAATGGACTTCTTGAATGCTTGTCCCCCCCCTCCTTACAGCTCTTCAGAATTAATTTTCTATAAATATTGCAGTAATTGCCACCAAATTACAAGTAGCTAAGAAACAACAATCATTTGTATCTAGCTTACACTTTGTACTGGAAATGGAATTCTACAAAACAAATCAGCTTGAAAATGAGTGCAGGTGGCAATGAATGTTTGAAGATGTGACCATATATGATGGACGGTCTGATCTACTTGCTCTTGAAATAAGTTTGAGTTGATCTTATGGGACAGACAGTTGGTCATATACTGCTTTAAAGAAAATATTTATTTTCTTCCTGACTCTAGATTCTTCCAAAAGTATCCATTGTAACTGATTCATGTTGATTTTGTATTTCATTTTGTGCAAGTGTTTTAATTAGTTAGAAAGCAGGCTGCATTCTTGTGCACTTTCTTAATGTCTTGTAGTGTGGGTGCCATCTTTTACATCTACTTCTATACCAGAGCTTTGATTGACTGATCATTTTTTGAAAGTCCAAAGTCGGTTCCATTAGTCATTCAAAACATGCCCTCCTCGTTTCTGATCAAGTTCTTAATGTGTAGCAATATCTATATAAAGAGCATTATCAGTCAATCAAAAACTTGATTTTAAGCAGATGTATGCAAAACCACCTCGAGAAAAGAGAGATCAATCACTTTGAGCCCATAAATCTAACAAAACACAATATAAAATACAGTAGGGAGGAAGTTAAGAAAACAAAAAACAAACGCAAACAAAAAAAGAAAATGATACGGTAAGAGAAAAACTACCAATACTTCCAGCACATTTGAGGTGTTGTATTTTGCAATCAAACATAAGAGAAAACTTGCACTTGTGACAAAGTAATAGTTACACTCCTTTACTTTTAATTTCCAAAATGCAACATCACCAACATGCAACATCATCAACATACAAGTTTGTTTTTTTAATCTTGTGCAAACCATGCCATCTGGGAGTACCTACCTGTATGCATAGATTATAGATATTGGGACATTACATAAAGAAATACACAAAAGATAGATAACTTTAATTGTTTTAACATGAGGGATGAGATAACCGAGTGGTTAAAGGCATTGCATTGTGACCCAGAGGTACTGGGTTCAAGCCCCATTTCAGGCATTATGTTTTTCCCTTGGGCAACAAAATTTACCCTATTTGCTCACTTGGACAACATGGATGACTCCTATTGCATTCAGTGTAAACTCGATGATAGTCTATATGAGGTCAAATTGTTCTTTTACTAGCACTCTGTCAAATGGTTGCCCACAAGGATGTGTCAGCTCACCGTTACTGTACATTTTATATACAAACGACTGTGTCCCAAATAATGAAAAATGTGTGATTATCAAATACGCAGATGATACAGCAATTTTGGGTCTCCTGAATTACAATGAATCGGACGCTCACTACTTTGATCAAACAAAAATTTCAAAGGTTAGTGTGTACAAAATGATCTGCAGCTCAATGCGTTAAAAACAAAAGAGCAAATTTTAAATTCAAAATGCATTACCAAAGAGTTGAAATACATCTCCAATACGTTGAAATAGTCAAAGAATTTAAGTATCTCGGTGTTTAAATCAACAACTCTCTAACTTTCAATATTCATGTAGAAAATATCATTAAGAAAGTTTCACAGCGGTTGTACATTCTCAGAACATTACGAGTCTTTGGTACAAGCAAAAGTACCACGAAACAAATATTTCAGTCGTTATTGATGAGTATCATAACTTTTGGCATTACTGTATGGTATGGAGGGTGTGGTGTAAGGCAGAAAAATAAGTTACAAAAAAGATTAGTAAAAGAATCAGGAAATATAGTCAATGAGAAATTGCAAAGCGCGGAGCAGTGTTATAAAAAAGCTGTAGAAAGAAAATCCCTTTCAACTATTGATGAAGTAAAACACCCTCTGAACAGTGAATTTATGTTACTTCCATCCGGCAGAAGATATAGAGAATCTCGGTGTAGAACCAACCGACATAAAGCTACATTTGTCCTCTACAGCATGAAATATATCAACTATGTAATGTTGAAAACAAGCAAATGAAGTAAACTTATAAGTCAAAATATTTCCTATTGATCTAACACATAGACTAGTAAATCTGATAAGACAATGCACATCTATTGCTGTTACTAAGTTGCCTCTCTGCAGAACATTGACAATATTATAATATCATTATCATGGTTGTCTTGGTTGATGATGGAATGCTGGTTGAGAGAGAGAGAGAGAGAGAGAGAGAGAGAGAGAGAGAGAGAGAGAGAGAGAGAGAGAGAGAGAGAGAGAGAGAGAGAGAGAGAGAGAGAGAGAGAGAGAGAGAGAGAGAGAGAGAGAGAGAGAGAGAGAGGAGAAGATGGAAGAGGGAGGGAGAGAGAGGGAGAGAGAGGAGAGAGAGAGAGAGAGAGAGAGAGAGAGAGAGAGAGAGAGAGAGAGAGAGAGAGAGAGAGAGAGAGAGAGAGAGAGAGAGAGCGAGAGAGAGAGAAGAGAGAGAAAGAGAAGGAGAGGAAATTTAAATCCTCAAATTGTGTAATTATTTTCTGTATCTACTTTTACTTATATTATTATGATATTTTTGCCTGTTCATTTCACCATCTATTATAATGTTGGCAACTACTGGAAATATTACGAATGCTAGTATTACTACTATGTTCACCACTATTATTATGATTAACTTTTGTTGTTGTCATTGCTATCTTTGTTGTTTTTTTGTTTTTTGTTTTTTACCATCGTCATTATTATCACCCTTAGTTTGCTTTGTTATGTGGATTGTGAAGTGTAAAATGATTTATGTAAACCTAACATGAATTGCCTGAAAAGGACAATAAAGATTTATTATTATTATATTGCTTTCTCTAAAGAAATTAGAATGCCAGGCGCAGCACCTGTTGGTGCCCGCATGTAAGGCACTAATTCTTTTTTTTTAAACATGCCTGGCAACATTGTGAACAAATTACTAGAATGCACAAAAGATGGAAACATCAACTTAGAATGTGTCTCTCACAATGTCATTTCCATGTAATAAAGACCAAAAAAATGTGACTCTGGTTTGGATTTTTTGGTCAGTTTTAGAATTATTATCCAGAATAAGCAGTGACGATCACACACTTACCTGTCATGACTGTCAATTTTATAGCTTACTTGTCCATATTGTTTACCATCATCATTAGAGTCCTTGTCATTTGCCTAAAATTAATACAAATAAAAAGACAAACATTGGACAATCTATAAGCCTATTCTAATTTTCCATTCCATTATCAATCAATACTCCATTCACAATATCAATTCCTTGTAAGAGGGTTCAAATATTCATTGAATTTTAATTCAGCCAAATAGCTTTGCTTTATTACCTTTTCATCTATCTTTCCTTAAATGCCTTAAATGCATTCCTTGCTACTACTTTTTAACCCAGGATCGCCGCAATGGTGGACAGGGTAAATTTCAATGAAACAAACAACTTTTAAGAGTCGATATGTCTATTTTCTCTTTTTCTACCTCTTTCTGTTTACAGTCATTCTGTCATAATTGTACTAACTATACACATAGCTGCCAACCTTTTCAAATTCAAAAACATACCCTGACTGCAAAAACTAATTTTAACTTGCACAACAGCTTGTGATATTCCACAAATCATTGATAATTTAGCTTGAAATTCCTTTAAGGGAATCATGGCCTGTCTGGCGAAAAACAATGATAGTTTTACGAATTTAGAACGGTGTCTCCGAACTATCAACCCAATCTCTTTGAGTCTCTGTCATTTGTTTAAAAGAACAATTAAACCACAAATACGTACTTTTCAAGGTAAATAGAGACTTTCAGGCTAAAAGCCAAAAAACATACAAAATACTTTTTTTACACCCTGGTTGACATATTTTTGCTTTGTTCTGTTGTCAGATAACCATTACAACCCAATCTTTGTTTCAGTTTCTCTCTGGTGCTCTCATAGCTAATATCTTCTTTGGTCTTATTGTATCTTATTAAGGCTTTCAATCATAGGCTATGAGGATTAAGATAACAGGGGAAGTGTGGACCATGATTGAGAAAGGAGAACATAAATTATTAGAAAAAGCAAAATTAAATTTACATATCTTCAGCATAACAGTGAAACTAAATAATCACATACAAGTAAAATACCTCAATTTTTGTCACATTTGACCCTGATGGAAGGTTTTCTAGGATGTCTACATCAAACTTGTCTTCAACAAAATATGGTCGGTTATCATTCAAGTTATTAATTTTCAGGTGAATCACACAAGTATCATTGTAACGGCCATTCAAGTCTTTAGCCATCAACTGTAGAGTATCATTAAATTACAACTTTTCATATTCACTCTTGTAAAAATATTTGTCTTTCTTTCTTTATTCTTTTTTAAATAGGTGACTGGTTATAATATAAGCACAAATATTGTTTTGTTTATACAGATTCGGTTAAATGCATCTGCTTAAATTCAAAGGCAGCAAGAATGACAAACTTTTTTTTCTTTGAAAGCATTAGAAAGAATAATTCTTCAAAAACAAAAGAACATCTATTTATCCAGTCGATCTATATTCAATGTCTTGATACAATATATGTATTCAAGCATGTTACACCCCGGGTGATACCAAGTATGTTGGGTCAGTATTCGATACTGCCGATACTGAGCTTACACAGGTAGGCGTGAATAATACTATTTCAACTTTTTAATTATAAACCTCTTCAAAATGAGGGCTTAGGTAAATAAAATTTCTATTCAGGAGTGGGGAACAATGGTATTTTCAATGATTAAACATCACTTCTGGTAGAAAAATTCTTCAAATAAAACATATCTTGGGATCATTAAGAACCTACATGCAAAATATGGTTACTCATAGTGACCAAAAACAGAGCCTTTGGCGAACAAAGAACAACAAACTCAGAATTTTGTGTTTTTAGACAAACGGTTGAGTATAACATTCTTTGAAGGAGTTGATACATGTATACACAATAGCAATTTAATTTACATCATTTTCAAAACTCTATGATTAAAAGTTCAGGAGAAATGAGGTCACTAATAATTGAAGTTTCAACAAAATTGGCTCAGTCCAATGGACTGAACCAGTTTTACTAAAGCTGTAATATTATGTTGAGTTAAGGTTAGTAATGGAGTAAAGGGTATGAAGAGTTTAAAAAGCTTAAGTTTCTTTTTGTTGTTGAAATTGCTCTACACACCATCAGGAACAGAGATTTCAAAATTTAGAGCGAAACAGTGTAGCCTCAGCCTAAGTTGCAAGAAGCTATAGTACTGGATGACATTGGCAGTGCGTAGTTAGTTCCTGGATTTAATTGTATCCACTACAGTAGAATCTTGGTATAACGTACTCCCTTCGAACCACAAAATTAATACGTTGTAGCCAAGGTTCTTTCTTGTTCTGTTGGTGTTTATTAAGTTTTTTTCCCCCTTTTTCCCCCTTTTTTTAATGTTACACCTTTAAACCAGCTAAATGAACACAAACTTTCTCATATACACTAAGATCGATGCACTCTTTTGTAGGTAAAGATAACATTTAAAAAAGATTTTAAGACATTCACAAAAAATGAACCAGGTAGTAGCGTAAGGATTTTAGAACTAAAGATGCGACAGGGAATGGTGCCATCGCATACACAACAATAAATCTCTTTACGGGCATCACAGAAAATGAGGGAAGACACATGGTCAAGGTGTGAACATCTGGTTTAGCTTACAAGGTAAAAGGTACCGATCAAGACCACAGTGAGTGTTACAACACCCATACGACTCGATCGTATCATACCATCAAAGGGTTGTGGCAAATGCAGGCCTATTGAAATTGAACTTCTAGTTATGACATTATCCACCTTGATTTTACTGAAAGAAAGTGAGCTAGGGAAAAAAATTTAAGCCAATGAGAATAGAGGAAAATTGATCACAAATGCAAGGTATGTCCTTACCCTGTCATCTGTCTTTGATGTTGCAATGTGAGCCGCATGATTGCTTTGCTTTCACATCTTGACATGCAATAGCTACGTAATTTTTTATCGTCTGTAGTGTCTGAGGTGCCAAAGCATGGTCACAGGTGGCCAGTAAAGATGGACAGTGTGGGTGATGAACCTTCCTCATGTCTGTCACTCGACGCCTGGCACTACCGTGTGACATGTTTATAGCACCTACTAGTGTTTGAACCAATGCAATAGACTTCCTACCCGCATTTCTATGATTCACTTGCAACTTATCACAGGTTATCGGCAATTGTTAGCATTAAATGGAGTGTGCATTTCGGATATTCACACACTATTTCATTGCTATCATGTCCTTTCCAGCTGCTTAAGGCCATTCTATAATAATACTATGTAGGAACAGTGGCGTCAGATAGTGTGGGGATGCAAGGCTATAGCCCCACCCTTTCACCTTAGCCGTACATAGTCCATGCCATTTCACTATCCATGTACTATTTAATTTGAAAGGTAAAGATTAAAAAAAAGAAACCATAGACAATGAGAAGAAATTGAGTTATGGCTAAATGATTTTTTTACAGTGCTCAGATCATGAATAACTAAGAAGTGAGTATTTAGTTTCCTATTGGAAACATGTGTTGGAAACATGTCATAGAGTCCAGCTACTAGTGTAAATCTACCCGTCGAGTTAGCTTTGAAGTGACACATTCTTTAAAACTGCTACATCTATACTTTCAATGTACATACGGCACAGTAGACAACAAACAGGTTATGGTTGCAGAAAGGCTAGGCTGAGACAAGCCTTGTCTGCACAGAATTTAATGAAGCCTTTCGGCCTTACAATTGACGAGGAGCATATTGTGTACCCCTGCCTTCCCGCACCCAGTTACCCACATTAACATGTGTTAACACAAGGATTGTTTTCTTTGTCTCTTTTTTTGTTTGTTCTGTAGTCTGTGATATAGTGACATATTCAACCCGACTGCTTTTTGATGAATTTTTAATCTATGCATTGTGTGTACGTTTTTTAATTAGATTTCTTCCTTTTTGTGACTTGGCCTTAGGTAAGTGTCCACATTTTTGCTACCATACACCTATTTATCTCACATCTAACAAATAATTTCATAACAGTTGTTGCTAAGTGTTTAGAAGAAAAAAATAATGTTGCAATGTGAAAAAAGAAGAACTAAAAAAACATGAGCCATGAAAATTTTGACAAGCCCCATATAAAAAGTACCTTCATGATGCTACAGTGTAGGGAGAGTCATTTGATTTCAATTCTTTTATTATTGTTTAGTTTTCTATTACCATGCAGTTCTTTTAGTTCTGAAACTGTGTAAGGTCTACTGCAGGCTGCCATGTTTCTTTGACTGCAGTTTCATTGACATGGCAGGTGTGAAATAGCATGACTCCCATAAAAATAGACTAGATCATCACTAGCTGGTATATTATCTTGGCTGTCTTTGGTTGATTTTGGAACTCGCATCAAAAATGCTATAATATGCAATGTTTGGGTCCCTTACTAGGTCAGTATAAATTCTTATACGAGGGTCTACACATTGAAGCGCTTGATTCAAATGAGTTCTGTGCGGGAGGTTGTTCCAGTTATTCAGACAGAGGCTCTATCAGGGATGAACGGTTTGAGCAATAGGATTGCGTAAGTAGATATTTCTTTAAATATGTCGATGTTCTTTATTAAATATTGTTTCTTAAATTCTGGGATGGCTAAAAGTACATGGCAAGGAACATGGAACTGATTTGGAACATGTCCATTCAAGAGCAAGTGAATCTCAGATATTTTAGATATTCAACAACTTCAAACTCTTCTTTGTTTCAGATTGCCTGAGATGAGAGCATACTTTCGATGGTTTAAGTGAAATTGAATGATAGTTTTTAAATATACTGTCTCAGTGCTCATCTTTTCTGCAGTTGAAGATCATAAACCAATTAGAAAAGAAGAATTGAAAGTTGAATTCCCAAGGATTCAACAGACCATACAATAAGTCTATGAACACAGACTACGGCATAGTGTCACCTCAGACTAAGTTGATATGTTGTGAACTTCAAAAAGAAAGATGTCGTTAGATAAACATAAATAAAAAAGTAAAGTAAGTCCCATACCCAGAGTTGAGCGTAGGGTAATATGGAGTAGAGTCCTGACATTTTTATAGGCATATGACATAATGTGTTAGTTTGCCATTGCTTTCCACACCGTCTTTACTTTCACCTAGTCTGAATAGACCCAGCTACCCATTTCGCTGCTGGGTCGACAAAAGGGCCAGAAAGATTTGGCCAGACATCAACACAGGCCTCCCATGGGGTATTCAGACACTCTACCGACTAAGCTACCCTACCGGTACCTTAATGTAAGAATAAGATAGAGACAAATTTGCTCTTGAATACAAAAATTAGAACAATACAGTGTTAAAGCTTAAATCCAACATCGTTTGTGTTGATTGTTGATGTATCTCGTTCAAACATCTTTATCGAAATGGCTAGACATTTATGATGTCATATTTCTCTCAGGCTTTTAATGTTTTTGTTGAGTTGCATAGTATTTAAGTGTCTTCTGGCTTTACCTTTATGAAAAGGAGTTGAGATCTCTTTGAATAAGAAAGATTTATTGGAATTGGAGTCCATTGTGATGAAAGAGAATAGTGGAAAGAAAGAGAGGATAAACAGACTCACTGTGCAAAAGCATTTACTGAGTGGTGTTTGGAAAACTAGAGGAATGAACTGAACAAGTATCAGGGGAAATGAACAGACAGAAGGAAAGAGTTTTGTAAAACCTAAATTGTTCCATGACTAGATGTTAATATTTCACATACAATTCAAAGAAAAATTAAAATGCAAACAGAAAAAAGACTGAAATGAATTGTGGAAAAACGCTCTTCAATTCATTGTCCTAAACTTAATGGGGCGCTTAGCATGCAAATTTATCTGCCCTTGTTTCAGAAACAGATCGGTGGAGTCCGAATCCCTTGTTTAATTATAGTAAAATATGAGGGCAGTGAGTACCCCACTCATTAATCATAAATAATAATTTTATTACAAAAGCAGTAACTACTGCTACCATTTCTACTCTTGTTAATAATCATTCTAATACTGTAAATAATAACGCTAACATTTGTGGTGGTGATTATTATAATAAAAAGAGAAGAAGAAGGAGAAGAAACAGGATGACCACAAGTAAGGATAACAAAAACTAGAAATAATACAGTAGTAGTACATAACATTCTAGGTGTTCCTATCTTTAAAACTTATTTATTGGTGCTTAACAAGATTAATATAATATCTATTTTCTTTGTTTGCACTGAGTTACATTCCATGTGAAAGTATTATAGGGTTTTGCAATGAGGAAATGCAGTGACACAAAAGGGTTACCACGGCTAATCTCATGAGGTCTAATCGGGAATACATGAAACGAGCTAAACGCCCCTGTAGTTTTATATTTTGATCCATATTCATAAAACGTAATTTAGTATATTTGTGAAGTCTGTTTTCAAGTCTTAAATTCTCTAACTAATCATTAAAATGTCTCAACCTTACTGCAAGTCCAAATTTATTCCTTTTGTTTTGTATCCTATTTTGTTAAACTCGTTCGATGGACAGAAGAACATCTACATCATGAACTAGGACCTAATGTAAAAAGATCTAGACCTAGGGAGATACAACATATTTATTTACAAGTGTGATATAAAAATCTCAATTATTAATTAGATTCTATGGCAACACAAGATAGTCGGACTTGAGCAATCTAGATTTCTAAAGTTCGAAAGATGGAAAATGAAAGCACGAATAAGTAGGTCTAGCGCTCTACTCTCCCGGCTGGCACTGGCAAGAGTAAGCTGGGAAATGACACGCATAGGATGTCAAAAATGCCATAATAACTTTCTTCCCACCATTTTATAATGTATATCTAAATAAATCTAGTCATATATGTTGATTCACATGTTTAGATAGCTAACATGTAAGTGTATAAGTCAGCGCATACGTCCTCTGCTGTCAGTATACAATGAATAGCACTAGTAAAAAACAGCCAGGCAAAAAAGTTACCACCAATCTGGGAAATCGCACAATGTATCATGGGACAGATTGGCAGTAGGAGCTAAATGCCTCATTCCTAGAAGCAATTCATAAGCCAAAACGATAATATCTATAATTGACACAATTATACTTACATGAATGTTTAGACTTTGATTTGCTTCAAAATTAAGGATAGTTGAATTTTTAACACGAATGATGATCTCACTTCCTGATTCAAACTTATCTGACGCGTTTCAAAATAATCTGGGTGTGATGTCACCTCGACAGTAAACATTGAGTTTTTTCCCTGTAACAGAGTAAATATGTTGTTATAAATAGATGAGAGCTGTCTGCTATAAAGATTATTCATTTAGTGTTAAGTCTGACATAGTATGCCTTGCTTGGTTTTAGAACTCAAAGAGTTAAGAAGGAGAAAATCTATACAAAATTGTGACAAACTTTAGAAATATGGTGAGAAAGACAAAAAACTTTAAAAAATGACAAGAAAAAAACAAAAGCCAGACAAAGATAGGGCAAGTACAAGAAGTAAATTTAAAACAGGAGGATACATTGAAAATCCTACAAAACATATAATCAAATGAATAAATTTATTAACTTAAAAGGAAATTATTTTATGTTGTATTCATTGCGAAAGGCTTTCAGATCAAAATACACTTTTGTCTGACTAAATTTTCCTTTGCATTCATTCTACCATAATCAATATTTTCACTAGATATCTACACATCTAATGAAGATCTAGATCTAGATGGTGGAAAAGGTAAATTAAATGAAACAATATAAAAGAACACTGAACATGTTAGATATCTAGATCTAGATCTAAATCGTTGTACCCCATACCAAATACAAGGGCCAAAATACAAATCACTCCTGTGCGTTATTGAGAAAGGACCAGAGTGGCCCATCCCTTATTTGGTGCTGGTAAAATTAAGTTTCTGGGTGAATACCGTGTCCGGAAAATCTTGAATCCTTTGTCCCAGTACCGATACAGAATGTGTCGAGGGTTGCCTGCACAAAAGCCTTGCTAAGGCCCTAACGTGAAATTTTTTACAATTTCTTTTTTTGTTCATTCCCTTAGTTTTATGTGGAAACTATTGAATAATGCTTTTTTTGCTTAATATCAAAACCCAACCGTCATAATGTTATTCTCTGGTATGGATGACTGCACAAAAACTGTAACTGGTGTTGCTGTCTTTAAGCAGGACAGTTCTATTGTGACACTGTTCAGTCTGAGATACGAATAGTTTTCAGTTTTGTACTGAATGTGGATTTTTATCGTATTTGTCCGCCAACACTGTCTGCTTCTCCCCTCCTACACTCAAACCCATAATCGTATCTCGGACTTAACAATGTCACATTGTCCAATCCTTATGCTTTGTGCAATCCGGAACACCAGTTATGGCTTTTGGGCAGCAACCATGATGAATAATGGTATTCGACACCTAGGCTGTATTTCACGCAATTGCCTTTGAGCCACCAAGTCTACACTAAAGATGCCTCTGGAGGCCTCTGCAAAGACGGTAACCTGATATACTGTCCTTCAGCACCAACAAATTTATTATGACAACTCGTTCAGTGAAATACTCATTAGCAGACAATAAAATATTCACTAAGCCACGAGGAAAACATGGCCACAGCAGACAAAATCTTTTTTACAGCCAAGGAATATACAGCAACTCTCTATTTCTCACTCACAAATAAAACACGAGACACAAGTATATACATTAACGCCACACAGCCAATGGGACGCTTACAAAAGTTTGCCAGTTCACAACATGTACTTTTGGTTTTTTTTACACAAAGGATTTTAGTCTTTGTCTTATTGATTTTAAGTCCTAAATTCCTTGATGTTACTTCAATGATGTCTGCCGTTTCTTGCACCTGTCTGTGACTATGAGCTAATAATGCAATGTTGTTGACAACATCCAGGTCATCCAGCTGAGATGCTTAGGTCCATTGTATTCTTTTTCTTTTGCCTTGAGTGGATTTCCTCTTTATATAGGCAATGGCTTGCAATAACGAGAATGAGATAATAAACATCCCTGACATACTCCTGCCTTGATTTCAAGGGTTCTGAATGATCCAGAGCATGAATAATTCTCCCTTGCATTCCTTTGTACATGCATTAAATATGATGTGTAATATTTTGAGAAACCAAAGTGTCACAGTAGCTTCCACAGGCTCTCTCTATAGACATAGTCCGACATACAGAGGTGAATTTCACTCAAAAAACTGTTTGACAAAAGTGCGCAGAGCAGAAATCTGGTCTGTCCATGATTTCTCTTTACGAAATCCTGCTTGTTCCTCTCTAAGCTTTGGATCTACTGCCTGTTTTAGCCTTATCAATAAAATCCTGTTGAATACTTTTCCTGGCACTGACAGGAGCATAATACGGCGTTTAGCGTGTAAAATTATCTGCGCTTGTTTCAGAAACAGATCGGTGGTAACTCTTTCATGTGGAGCCTGAAGCCCTTCTTTAATCATAGTAAAATACGAGGGTAGTAAGTACCCCACGTCATATTCATAAATAATAATGTTATTACAAAAGCACTATAACCATTGCTATTATTTCTACTCTTATTAGTAATCATTCTAATAATGTAAACAATAATGTTAACATTTGTGGAGATGATTATTATTAATAATAAGAGAAGAAGGACAAAGAACACGATGACCACCAGTAATGATAATAACAAAAACTAGATCTAGAATTAGAAATGACAGAGTAGTACATTACATTCTAGGTGCTTATATTTATTATAACTTATTGATTGGCTCTTAACAAGATTAATATATTCTCTATTTTCTTTGTTTGGACTGAGTTACATTGATGCAGTCTCACATTCTATGTGAATATGTTATAGGATTTCCCATTGAGGAAATGCTGCGACACAAAAAATGTTACCACTGCCAATTACGTGAGATCTAATCGGGAATACATGAAACGAGCTAAACGCCCCTGTAGTTTTACATTTTGATCCATATTCATAAAATGTAATTTAGTACATTTGTGAAGCCTGTTTTCAATTCTCAAATTCTGTAACTAATTATTAAATGCCTCAACCGTACTACGAGTTCAAATTGATTCTTCTTTTTTTGTATCCTATTTTGTTCAACTTGTTCGTTGGACAGAAGAACATCTACATCATGAACTAGAACCTAATGTAAATAGATCTAGACCAAGGAGATACAACATATTTATTTACAAGAGCGATATAAAAATCTCAATTATTAATTAGATTCTATGGCAACACAAGATAGTCGGACTTGAGCAATCTAGATTTCTAAAGTTTGAAAGGTTGAAAATGCAAGTACGAATAAGTAGATCTAGCGCTCTGCTCTCCCGGCTGGCACTGGCAAGGGTAAGTTGTGAAATGACACGCATAGGATGTCAAAAATGCCATAATAACTTTTTTCCCACCATTTTATGATGTATATCTAAATAAATCTAGTCATATATGTTGATTCACATGTTTAGATAGATAACATTTAAGTGTATAAGTCAGTGCGTACGTCTTCTTCTGTCACTATACAATGAGTAGCACTAGTAAAAAACAGCCACACAAAAGAGTTACCACCAATCTGGGAAATCGCACAATGCATCATGGGACAGATTGGCAGTAGGAGCTAAACGCCTCATTCCTCTGTGATTCCCACATTCTTGTGACCTCCCTTTCTTGGCAGCATAACCACATGCCCCTCTCTCCAATCTGGCGGAAATTCCTCTGTCTCCCAGACCTTCTGAAACAGCGAGCTTTCTAGAGGTTTTTTAATTGCTTCTCCAGATATTTCATCTGGGCCAGCTGCCTTATGTTTTTAATTTTCTTTACAATCTTTCCATCTAGGCCCCTGTTCCTTTTCATTTGTCAAAAGCTTTCCATCTGTGTTCTTGATATTGTCCATGGTTTGGAATTTGCTAGAAAATTTCTTGGTAATTCTGTATACTTGTCTTAAATTACCTCTCCAGCTGCTTCTCATCCTCTGGAGTCATGGTGTCTAGATAACATCTCTTGTCATCTCTTACACTTTAGTTCACTGCTCTGTCAGCCTCTGTATATTTCTCTTGAGCTGCTGCCTTTGATTCTCTTGTCTTGCTTCTACTGAGTGATGCCTTCATGTTCTTTTGTTCAACTATTCTAGAGAGATTATCCTCAGTAATCCATCCCTTGATTTGCTTCTTTTTCTTTCCTAAGACTTCCTTTCATGATTCCTTCCATACCTCCTTAATATTACTCCAGTGGTCCTCAATGCTGTCTGAATCAGTCAATGTTTTAAGTGGTTAAAACTTGCTGGTCACTTCAATTGCATACTATTCTCTTTTTTTGCTAATTCGATAGCAATGACACATTAAACTAAAGTCCGTTGTCCTTCGTGAATTTTCCTCATTTTTGTTTGATCTTGATATTTCCTAGTAATAAATGATGGTTTGCCTCAACATCTGCACCTCAGTGAACTTTCACAACTTGTAGGGACGTCCTGAACTGGCAGTTGATGAATATATCGACGGTGAAAGTCGCAAAGCATATATCGACGGTTAAAGTCGCAAACCGTGTAAGTCTAAAATAAGTAACATTAGGAAGCCCTATGCTTCCTCTAGTTAGAGATTCAGTCGGACAAGAACGAATAGAAATCCATATAATAACCATATTATATTATGAGCAATCAGTGTATCTCTATTGGGTCTAGTTTTTTACACTTGCACATCGTCACCGTACATGTCTCTGAAAATAGATTAAAAAAGCGCAGCATCATTTTCTTTGATTTTCTCAAAACATCCAAATTTGTGCCTTGTGGATTCTCTTGTGTGAGATGAGACTTCCACCTATGGTCAGTTGGTTGTTGGCGCACAATTCTATGAAAAGTTCTCCCATTTTCAGTCAAATGTCCGATCCCATGTTTTTCCCATAATTTCCTCATAACCAGTGCTGTCCCTTTCTATCTGTGCAGTTAAAATCGCCAATCAGGATGGTTATGTCCTTCTGTCTCACTTTATCTATTTCTCTTTGAAGATTAGTATAAAATTCTTCCTTTGAATGTATTTCACTGTTGTTTGTTGGTGCACAGCAGTTGATAATATTCAAGTTTATACCTTTCTTGTTTAATGTAAA
>JAXRKP010000333.1:35000-55000 GCA_037039925.1 Doris montereyensis | reverse complement strand
TGTTGGCATATTGCATGTAGTAGTTTATCTGCCTCTCTCCCTTGGTTTTTAATCATTTCTGAATAAACTTGATCTGCTCCTGGAGCTTTTCCTAATTTCATTTTTTATAGCTGTTTGGATTTCTTCCATTGAGATATCTACATCTTTAACTGTCTCTTCTGGATTACTTGTTAGTCTTGCTAATTGATCTTTACTCCTGTTTCATATGTTCTGGAGGGATTATGTAATTGTTGAAAATAATTTCTCAATGTTTCCATGATTTCACTGTCTCCTTTCATTATTTCTCCTTTGGCATTCTTAATTTGTCGTATTGGGCATGCTTTGGTCTTTCTCATGCTCTTCATTGCTCCCCCAGAACAGCTTTTGATTTCCTTGATAGCTTTCTTGAAGTCTTTGTCCAAACTCTTCCCGTTGTTCCTGTTTGCTTTCCTAACTTCCTCTTTAGCAATAGTTCTTTTACTCATGTAATATATCTATCCTCTGGTCTCTTTGTTTGCAAGTATTTCTTCCAGGCATCCTTCTTTTCTTTGATCTTAGTCTTGACATTTTCTCATTCCACCAAGCTGTTCTTTTCCTCTCTCCTTTAATTTGTTTCCTACCATAGACCTCTTCTTCAGTACATTTACCACTTTTCTTCTATTGTGCTATCATTTAGATCCATCTGCCTTTCACTGATAAATCTTTTATCCTAAATTGGTATATCTGTTTTACTATTGGTTTATTTAGTTCCTCTATTTTGAGTTTAGTAGCTTTTTCTCTTTCCTTTTCTGTTTGTTTTCTTCAGTCAGTAATCTCATTTTGACAATCACTAGGTGATGATCACTAAATATTTCTGCTCATCTGTTTACACTTGCATCCAATGTACTGTAAAAAAAGGGAGCTGGCTAACTATTATGTAGTCTATCATTGACTTTTCACATTGTCTTCATTTAATGGTGTATATTTGTGGATATCTTTATGAGGGAAAAAAGGTGTTTGCTATTTTCATGTTATTGTTTAGGCCATTAGTCTTTCTCCATTTGGAGAAGTTGTTGTCTCTCCTTTTCAACTCACTCTAACGTTTCTCCATTGTTGCCTACTCTAGCGTTTAAATCTCACAAACCATTGGTTCCTGTTTTGTTGCCAGAGTCTTTGCAGAAAGTTGTAAATTGTTTTTCGTCGTATATCTTTTTCTTCTTTGAATCAATTGGTTTTGTCCATAAGCTATTAATAAGCCCATTTCTCTTCCTTTAGGTTTAGATGCTGGGGGCTCTAATGAGGCCGTACCGGGCTTATAAATTTTCTGTCAGGGTTAACTCCTTTTCTTGGTTGCTCAAAACCAGCCTCATCTACTCAGATTTTATTTTATGTCTAGAGTTAACTCCCTTAGCCTCTTTGACATCCTAAAACCAAAATGCAAGTTTGAGGTTGTTCTACATTTTCTTCAGATTTAACTCCCTTAGCCTTTGTTCAACAAGCCATGGCTAAAAAGGCAGCTTGTTATTTCATTTTCAGGTTTAACTCCCTTAGCATTTGATTTATTTCCAAAACCCGCCTGCAAGGATAAGCAGGAAATTCATGAGTGGGTGGGTTGTTTCCCTGTTCGTCGGTTACCTTTCCACTGCCCGGTGGATTCAAACTCATAATTACTATGGTTTTGGGTGGTCTGTAGGATTTCCCTTAGGTTGTTGGTCTTCCTTTCATTCCTTTGCGATTTGTCTAATATCGTGGATTGCAGGGTCCTCTCCAAATTGTGAGTTCATCTGCATACAGTGGACTGGTAAATTGTTTTGAAAACAAACAAAACCATGTCCAATAAAAGAATTTGATTTTGTTCCACTGATAAGTTCTCTACTATTTCACAGCCAACATCAGTTTCAAATTCAATGAAAAACGTTCGCATTAGGAAGTGTGCGTCATGACCCGAATAATTATTGGAAGCTGTGAACAATTGTGACAAAATTTCATTTAATTTTGTGTGTTTAATATTTTCAACCACCCAGTCTTACACATATCATGCAAACTCTACACACAAATATCATACAAGCTTCACCTACAAGCATCTCAAACTGCCTTGTGTTAAAAAAATACAACAATCAGGAAGCAACAATCGACTAGCTCTAAGTCGTTTCGTTTTTGTCCCTTTCCGAAACCTTTATTTCATGTTCTGTAAGTTCAAAATGTTGACATTTGAATTCCGATGTTGTGTTTTCATCACTTCGCGCTCTGAAAAAGCTTGACATTTTGAATATCTAAACCAAACTGTGTGTTTGAATATTAGTTAATGACTTTATATTTTAGTATTATTTTTATATAGTGCTCTGTGTGTATATAATGCTATAGAAAATACATTAATTTGTATGTTCTCAATATCAGTAAGTAAATGTGGTTTTCAACTATTTAATATGTTGTGTGGAGAAAAACCAACCTAGCAAAACCACAAGTGCTGATGGTTATTTTGTCTGGAACGTTCGGTATTGGTTTTTGAAATTTGAATATCATGAAAACTGTCTATTCTGATTCCTAAAATGCTTGCAATTCTGAAAAACATTGAAACTGTTGCCGAGCTCAAACCGTTACAAGACCGATGTGCACATTGGTTCTCGTCTGAGAGAGAGTGCTGATTTTCAGAGAAGAGCTTACTAGATGTAAAAGTAGAGAGACAGAGATCTGTGTTTGAACAGCAAAAATGCAATTTGCTCCCAAGACAGTCTATGAGATTGTACACGTGTTTAGGAGAAAAAATAGAGAGAGAGTGAGATCAAAATGCTAGACCCTGTGTCCATTCAGCGTGCTCATTATTCAAACTTATCACATTCAACACTGTCAAACGATGCCTGTCTCTGAGATGCCATGCATGAGAAGACCAGAAATCTGGCTATCTATCTATATGAGATATAGAAACTGCTTACATCAGTGAAATATTCTAACCCACAATAGTCATCGTATCAATCTTGTACATCAGAGAGAACAGATTCTAACCCGACAGAGACAGAGACAGAGACACAGAGAAATAGAGAGACCAATGGTCATGAAGACAGAGAGAGACTTGTACAGTTCTGAATATCATGAAATTCCTAATTGTTTGAATTCTCCCACTCTTCATGAGTTTAAAAGCAATACAGCCTATGATGTTATTCATTGTCACCTGGTAGGTGAATGCCCTTTCAATAGCAAAACATTTTGTTGTCGAATTGTGAAAGCGGCGTGTGTGCAGTTGAATGTATGTTGAAAGACGAAGATGGTATTACCGGGCTCAGACGCCTGCCAGAGCCGGAACTTCCTGTTGAATATCTGGTATCGGTTTGAAGGTTAATGATTCGCCCCTGATAATTGTGCAGCATCGATATCGCTGGAAAAATTCCTGTGATCGCGGAAATCTTCCATTTGAGTGAGGGTGCTCGTTGCAGCCGGATGTTGACAACCAAATTCCTTTGTTGAATTTGGAAATTCTTTCATTGCTAATCATATATTATCAAAGTGAAAGTTTGACGGGTTGGTACGCAATCAACTGGGCGAACTTGGGAAGGTCTTTGAAGTAAGTCATGAAACCAGGATCGTCTTGTCAAAGGTGAGACTTTTTTCCTAATTCTGAAAAGCATGTATGTGTTGGAAAAAGGAAGAGCTTGTTCTGCTAAAATGTAAGCTTCTTGTCATGGAAGACTTAACGTGCCGAAACCGTGTCTGTTTCAGGACCAAAACCACAGTGGTTCAAGTAGAAGGACACCAGGATGCTGCTATGAATATATATATATGATGTGTCTGGAAGGAAAATGAGAGACAGAGAGAAAAACATCAAAAGATGGTGGTGGAGACCAATACCATATAAGTTTGGAAGGAACCATTCTGAAATGATTGGGATGCGGTGGATATAAAGTTGGTGGGGTGGGTTCGGGTGGGTAGGTGGGGGTGTGGAAAGTATGTCTTCTTGTACTGATTCAGTCAACAGAAGCCGATTTTCCACCGACAATCAGTTGAGGCGTGCGCTTGTGTGTTTGAATATCTAGTTCTATGCTTTCAATATCATGAATCTCTGCTGATGTGAATCATCTATGAAACTGAACTATGTGTGTTTTAATAATCTAGCTATCTTTGGTAACCATCTGATTTCCTATCTGACTTATTATCACATCTATCTATCTATAATCACAGAATCTGTCTGTTTATCAATCTATCTATGTCATATATCATCTATCATCTATTTATCTATTATCTATCTGTTATGTATTTATCTATTTATCTGAAGAGAGAGAGCTCTTATAATATACTGTCTACTGCCTGTGTGTGGCGTTTTTCAACACGCTGTTTGCAATTCGATCAAAGTTCCAGTGTGTATTTTGACATGAAACAGCTTGCGTGTTTTGAATAAAAAAAACAGACTTGTGTGTTTGAACATTTAGAGAATACCATTTGATTTTGAACGTTTTGAAACTGTTTGAGCGTTTGAAATTGAATCTAGTTTCTTGAGGGCCAGAATATCAGAGATCCGCCATTGTGTTTTGATAATGATCATGAAATGGTTGTGTGTTAGAAAATCATCATGAAACTGCTTGTGTGAGTTAACTTGAGAGCACCTGTCTAGATATAAACAGAGAGCCGCTTGTCATTGTGTTGTTATTATTCATTGAGTGGTCCAATGTTGTGACATTCCATTGTGACAGTGTGTGTTTGTATGAGAGAGAGACACTAGAGACTTGTGTTTTACTATCATTAAACATTATACCCGTCATGTGACAGTGTCTTGCTTCAGACAAGGCTTCTCCTACTTTATTGAGTGAGGCTAAAAGTTTCCCCTAGTCAGTCACTTATCTTTGTTATAGCAATGTTATCTTACATATTCATTGAAGTTAAATGGTGGACGAGTAAATTTCAGTGACAAAGTGTTCTTACATCCTTTGTGTGGTGCTGAGTGGTTGTGCTGTCAGATTTGGGATCATGAGGTCCCATCAAAGTAGAGTCTCTTTCAGACCTTTCCTTTGAAAGGCATGTTGTTGCATTTGTCGCCCACTCAAAGCAGGTCCAAATGGGTACAAGCACTAGGAGGGGAGTACAGAACAGCTGCATCAAACTAGGCTCCCATCAGGAGGTGATAACACTATACAAACTGGGAGACGATCAGCTCTATGGGAGAGTGGCCTTCTTGGAACTTGAAAGTAGGAATAGTACAAACAAGATATTGATTTAAACTATACCATATGTCTTTTGATATCAAATTCAGTTGACAATACCAGATCATTAACAGCTCAAAAGGTTAAAGTTCAAAAGGTTTCTAGAACTCCCTTCAGAGTAAAGAGGCTTCCACCACTCTCCAAACCTGGGGCTGTCACCGCAAAATGGTGGACAACCCAGTCTCAATACAAAACAGAGAAAAAAGTGTCAAAATCTAAGACTTATTGAACAAGTGTAGAATATACTAGGTTAAAAAATAGACTTTTCCGTGATATAAATTTTACTATCTATTCGTATTATTGTTTTGATTTGTGGGAGAAAGCGAGGAAGCTTTTTCCAGGGCGGTTGTTTGTTGCCAACAGACAGACTAGTGGACAGACAGATCTTCTTCTCTATTCTTTTCATCAGCTGCTTCCTATTAATTCGTCGGATGGTTGGCTGATAAAGACTGGGCAAAAGGGAGTAAAAATAGACATTTTTAAATTTAATGTTTTCTGAAGATTATCTTAATAATGGAAGTAATAGTAATAATTAATAATAATAATAACAATGCAATAGTGGATAATAATAATAATTCAAACAATACAATAATAATAATAGCTAATAATAATTAATAATAATAATAATAATAATAATAATAATATGGATGGAATAACAATAATAACAATAATAATAATAATAATAATAATAATAATAATAATAATAATCTGATAATAATATGAAGATCAATAATAATAATAATAATAACGATAATAATATTAATAATAACAATGATTAATAATAATAATTTAATAATGAATAATAATAATAATGATGATGCTCATAATGAGACAAAGTTCTGTTTTTGTGATTTTGGTTCTGTCTGATATCAGATCTAGTAAGGAGACAACAAGATTCCTATGAGTCATAAGACATGTCATTGTGGAGAGGGAAGGTCGACCATGGCCAGATTGTGAACAGAGAGAGAGCTATGTATTACTTCCTTGGCCTTACCCTTCCTAGGTATTATTTTTTTTATCAATGTTTGATAATGGAGGCGTTCTCTTGTTTAGAGAGAAAAAAATTTTGGTTGTTTGAAATCTGTTTGCGATGAGAATTTCCTTGCCAGAAGGTGTGTGTCATACTGTTTACTATGATGAAAATAGAGAAGTACTTTTATAGGGAATTGATATTCTTTACATTCATTCAAGGAACTGAAGGAAAGAACTTCACAAGAAGAGATTAAATGAGAATTGTAATCTTTGATATTAAATTCAGCTCCTATGAGAGAGTCGAGACCTGTTGAGGGAGGGAGAGAGAGAGGGAGGAGAGTAGAATTCAAATTCAAAGACTTTATTTCATCCCATAGAGAAATTTGATTTTCAGACCTACTATTAAGACAAAATATGTTAGATTCTTGTGTAAATGGAGAAGCAGCCTGATTTTCATGCACACAACATGTAAATTTTTCTTTCTATCAGAAACTCCATTAAAAAGTTATGTTTATCATTTTTCACATTCAGGTATCAATAAGATTGGGTTGTTTGAGAAAAAAGTTTGAGAGTGAGAGAGAGAGACAGGAGTAAAGACAAGGGCTTAATGTTAAAGGGGGAGGGTGTCTGGTTGATTCATGTTCCCTCACCTCACCCACCATATGCAGTTCCCTTCAGGGTGAATTAGAGGAAACAGCAAAGTGACATGCAATTAAAACCATGAAAGAGAAAAGAAGTTTGCCTACAAGGAGTACGACATTGTCATGTCAAATCATGTGAACTGTTCGGGTTGTGGAAGTCAGCAATTTTAGAGAGCTTAACTAGTTCTTTCTCAAGAGAGTTTAAAACAGAAACAGAATGAGTCAAAGTGAAAAAGTTTGATTTTTAGTTTTCATTAGAGCAGTACCCTCCTCTAGGGATTATCTCATGGTGAGAGAGGAGAGAGAGGAGAACTTTGAAATAACTTATGGCAATATGTCAGAGGACATGGAAGACAGTGAAGAGACAGAGAGAGAGAGTGTATGAGAGAGAGAGAGATAGAGAGAGAGAGAGAGAGAGAGAGAGAGAGAGAGAGAGAGAGAGAGAGAAGAGAGAGAGAGAGAGAGAGAGAGAGAGAGAGAGAGAGAGAGAGAGAGAGAGAGAGAGACAGAGACAGAAGAGAGAGACAGAGACAGAGAGAGAGAGACAGACAGACAGACAGATAGACAGACAGACAGACAGACAAACAGAGAGAGAGAGACAGACAGGAGAGACAGACAGATAGATAGATACATTAGAGAGAGTGAGAGACAGACACAGAAAGAGAGAGAGAGAGAGAGAGAGAGAGAGAGAGAGAGACTAGAGAGAGAGAGAGAGAGAGAGAGAGAGAGAGAGAGAGAGAGAGAGAGAGAGAGAGATAAATAGATAGATAGAGAGAGGGACAAACAAACAGAGAAAAGAGACAGACAAACAGACAAAGACAGAGACTTATAATAATAAGAAAATAATAATGATGATAACATTACAATCTTACTTTTCATTGGGTTCTTGTTCAACAGGCCTTGAATGAGACTGAGAAACTCTAGCGATAGTTTGGCTGATAGCCTGGACCCTATTTTTCAGAAATAGGACAAGTATTGTCTTTGATTCTTACTGTCTCCTCAATAGCAATTTGGGACATGACTCAACTTTACTCTCTACTTAGAATAAATGTTCTAAGTACATGTACTAAATAAATGATACAGGTTATACAAGCATTACATACTCATTCTCAACATGGCGCTGACAAACCGAATGCAGTGTTTACCACTAATAAAGATCAAGATTGCGCAAAGTAGTTTTAATTCACACAACGGCCCGTAATACAGTTTAGCTTGAAATGACCAAAAAGCCTGTCGATCGCAGAATTTTTTGGCAAAGTGCAAAGTTAGTCTTGCAAACTTTGAATGGCAAGTCCAGACTTTCATTCCAATCTCTCTCAGTCTCTGCCATTAACCCAAGATTGTTGTTTTTTTTAACAAAGTACAATTAACCCTTATATACGTACATTTCAAGGTAAGTACAGACATACAGGCTCAAAGCCAAAAAAATAAAAACGTACTGAATGTGCATTTCACACACTAGTTGGCTGCTATCTTTCTTTCTTTATCAGTTCACATTCTACCTTTCGGTGTATGGGTTCTTTCTTTCTTTATCTGTTCCCATTCTACCTTTCGGTGTATGGGTTCTTTCTTTCTTTATCAGTTCCCATTCTACCTTTTGCTGTATGGATTCTTTCTTTCTTTATCAGTTCCCATTCTACCTTTTGGTGTATGGGTTCTTTCTTTCTTTATCAGTTCCCATTCTACCTTTCGGTGTATGGGTTCTTTCTTTCTTTATCTGTTCCCATTCTACCTTTCGGTGTATGGTTCTTCTTTCTTTATCAGTTCCCATTCTACCTTTCGGTGTATGGGTTCTTCTTTCTTATCTGTTCCCATCTACCTTTTGGTGTATGGGTTCTTTCTTTCTTTATCAGTTCCCATTCTACCTTTCGGTGTATGGGTTCTTTCTTTCTTTATCTGTTCCCATTCTAACTTTTGATGTATGGGTTCTTTCTTTCTTTATCAGTTCCCATTCTACCTTTCGGTGTATGGATTCTTTCTTTCTTTATCAGTTTCCATTCTACCTTTTGGTGTATGGGTTCTTTCTTTCTTTATCAGTTCCCATTCTACCTTTCGGTGTATGGGTTCTTTCTTTCTTTATCAGTTCCATTCTACCTTTCGGTGTATGGGTTCTTTCTTTCTTTGTCAGTTCATTCTACCTTTCGGTCAGTTCACATAGGTTCCAGACGCCTGAGATGATCTTTCTCAGGATACCCTGTCCTGGCATTTTCCTGTTCCTTCCAAAAATGTTAAATTTATATCCTTCAATGCCTCTTTTACATCTTCTTCCCACTTTCTCCGAGGTCTGCCTTTGGTCTTTTTTATCTTGAGCTTTAGCACTGTATACTGATATTTAGCTATTCTATTGTCTTTAATTCTGTTTATATGCCCAAACCATCTTAATTGATTTGTTTCTATCTTAGTTTTTATGCCATCTGCTTTTGTTTGATCTCTTATTGTTGTGTTTTGATTTTGTCTCTTTTAGTTTTCCCTACTTCTCTTCTTAGATATTTCATTTCAACTGCCTGTACTCTACTGTATTGTCTACTGTCTAAGGTCCAGGTTTCACTGTCTAGAGGAGAGTAGGACAATAAACTGTATTGTATATTGCCATTTTGGTTTTTGTTGACAATCCTTGTTTACCTACAAATGCCTTTCCTAGATGGTTATATATTGCACTTGCCCTTTGGATTCTCTGGCTGGTTTCTTCTCTTAGTTTTCCTCTGAGTTAATCATTACTCCAAGGTAATTCTAGATTTGAACTTGTTCTAAATTCTCCCTGCCCAATTTAAAACTTTTGTATTTTAGCTTCCTAGTTACTAGCATTGTTTTGGTTTTCTTTGTATTTACTCTCATTCCTCTTTTATCTTATTTATTATTCATCCTGTTGATATTTGACTGAAGGTCACTTTCTGATTTTCCAAACAGAACTAAATCATCAGTAAATGAAAGCATTGATATATTTAATGGTTTGAGCTTCCACATACCTACATTCATTTTCTTCGTTTTTTGAGGATGCTTTTGCGACTGAATCCATGAATGTGAAACAAAAAAGGACTTAGGTTACAACCCTGTCTTACTCCTATATCTACATCAAATTCTGCAGATATGTTTTCAGCTACTCTCACTGCACATGTTGGTTTATTGTAAAAACTTTTAATGGCTGCTATTAAATTTTACTCTACATTGTGTTCTTTTAAGGAATGCCATAGTTCATCCCTCCTCACAGTGTCAAACGCCTTTTTCTAGATCTATAAAACACAGGTGCAAGTTAACGTTTCTCTCAAGGAATTTTTCTATTATTTGCCTAATTGTACATATGTGGTCTTGTACACTTCTTCCTGGTCTAAATCCACTCTGATGTTTTTTAATCTGGTCCTCTACTCTTTTCCTTAGTCTCATTTCCAGTATCCTGGCATACACTTTTCCTGGTACATTAAGTAGTGATATCCCTCTATAGTTTGAGCATTCCATAGTTGATCCTTTCTTATGTATTGGCACCACCATTTCCTTTTTCCAGTCGTCTGGCACCTGTTTGGACTTCCATGCGTGTTGACATATTGCATGTAGTAGTTAGTCTGCCTCTTTCCATTGGTTTTTAATGATTTCTGGATAAACTTGATCTGCTCCTTGGGCTTTTCCTAATTTCGCTTTTCTTATAGCTGTTTGGATTTCTTTCATTGATATATCTACATCTTCAGCTGTCTCCTCTGGATTAATTGTTACTCTTACTAATTGATCTTTACTCCTTGTTTCATATGTTCTGGAGGATTATGTAATTGTTCAAAATACTTTCTCCACGCTTCCATGATTTTGCTGTCTTCTTTCATCATTTCTCCTTTGGCATTCTTAATTTGTCGTATTGGGCATGCTTTGGTCTTTCTCATGCTCTTCATTGCCCCCCCAGAACAGCTTTTTGATTTTCTTGATAGCTTTCTTGGTCTTTCTCCAAACTCTTCCCATTGTTCCTGCTTTGCTTTCCCAACTTCCTCTTTCTAGTTCTTTTATTCACGTAATCTATCCTATCCTCTGGTCTCTTTGTTTGCAAGTATTTCTTCCAGGCATCCTTCTTAGTTTTGACAGTCTTGATCATTCTCATATTCCACAATTCTTTTCATATCTCCTTTAATTTGTTTCTTACCACAGACCTCTCTCAATACAACTGAGGAGTGTTTCTTTATACAATTACCTCTTTTCTTCTATTGTCTTATCATTCAGATCCATCTGCCTTTCACATATAAATCTTTTTATCCTAAATTGGTATATCTCTTTTACTATTGGTTTATTTAGTTCCTATATTTTGAGTTCAGTAGCTTTTTTTCTCTGTTTGTTTTATTCAGTCAGTAATCTCATTTTGGCAATCACTAGGTAATGATCACTAAATATTTCTGCTCCTGTTTACTCTTGCATCCAATGTACTGTAAAAAGGAGCTACTAACTATTATGTAGTCTGTCATTGACTTTTCACACCTGCCTTTATTTACTCTTGTATATTTGGTTGGTTGCTATGTACTTATGAATACATCAGTAATCAGGACATAAGTGTTTTTATATTCAATGTCAAACATGGGATATAAGACCAAATCAATACCTAATCTAATATAATTTTTTAAACTTGCACCAACCTATACAAACTTGATTCAAGCCTTCAGACTTCATTTGACAAAGCATGTTGCCGCTATTTTTTTGTTACATTGAAATTTACCCCATCCACCATTGTGATGATCTCAAGGCGAATAAGGTGGAAATAGCAAGATGAAAAGATAAATGAAAATAGGAAGGAAGAAATAGGACCTACTAGCAGCGCCAACCAACCGCCACGCCTATGTTGCTGCAATTTGAACTAGTTTGCTTTTTGCCATCAATTATGCGTTCCCACTTTCGTTTTTAACAAGAGAAGCCTTTGACATTATTGAAAATATATCGTTTCCTCACTGAATTACGGATATGGGTTCAGAATTTGTTTACGTTCCAAATGAAGGTCCTGCGTGGTCAGTGAGTGATTTTTACATATATAAGAAAAAGTGTCTCTGGCCATGCCCGTTTTCACAATGGCCAGCTGTTAAGGCTTTATCAAGGCACAGAATTTCATAGCATCACAGTGTTTTTTCAGGACAGACACAATGAACACCCATTCTTCACCGACAATATTGTGTAGGCCTACAGGTGTGTTTAACAAACAACATGAAACACATCCTTGAAAGATCCCTAAAAGATTTTTAAGAGGCCAAGGCGGTTCCAACCCCACTGTCTTAAGATCAGGACACTCAAAGTGCTAGGGTTTAAAATCATTTAGTCATTATAATTATATCATTAATCCCCGCAAATTTGTAGCTTATCTTCTAGTCACTAGTGTATCGTAAAAATACACCATAAACTCCCAACTTTGCATTGACTTGTCACAAGCAAAAGTTGCTGATTGAGAATAATTTCTTATTTCTAAATTTGCTCCTGATAATCAGATTAATAAATCATGCACAACAAAAAATGGATTTGATTCATAAGTCTGGCAAACATACTACAACTTTATGATCAGCTCCCAATACTATCTTTCATCCCCATTCCATGTCTTTCCTTCTCTCTTTTCTTATAGTCTTCTGTCTCACAGCCAAATAAAATGGCGTCGGTGGCCGAAGCTGCTGGACTGGGGATCATGAGATCCCAGGTTCGAATCCTGGCAAAGCTAGGTCCGACGTTGTGTGCCTTGGAAAAGACATTTTACATGCATTTTTTCTCACTGTACCCAGGTGGTAAATGGGTACAAGAATCAGCTTGGGAGTAAAATCCTGCATCAGACTAGCGTCCTGTCCTTAGCTGTTCCACTTCACACTACAGAAACCGGGATACACCCCAACTCTATGGGCAAGAATGGCCTCAAAGGAACTTTACCACTGAAACAAAGTTAACCCTTCTAAACAAAATCTGGCAAGTCTTAGATGAAACAAGAGATCAGTATGCACCTTTTATTTTGGGAATTGGAAAATCCTTTGTGAGAATTCTTTCTTTGATGTGATCATCACTCTCTGCCAAGAAAGGTGGGTGCCCTGTTGTATTAAAGAAAAGACTTTGTGTAAGATAATGTTTGTATGATTCATTAGTAGGAATTGACAGCTACGTGACAGAGCTATAACGACAAGAAGTTACATAGATGTAAGAAACACAGACATACAAATAGACTGTCAAGCAGGAGTTATCAAGGTCTATGTGTAAATGACTTAATAGATGGGTTGGAAAAAAGACAACTCACAAATATTTATAAAGTGCACACGGATGTAAGGGGTTGATGTGTCAATGACTGGCATAAAGAAATAGAAAGACATAGACAAACACACATATTAACTGGTTGATAACACATAGATAAGTAGGTAGATGTGTTAATAGTAGAAAACATAGATCACCAGACTGTCACCAATCAGTTTCAAGTTGGGCCGTGACTTACGAAAAAAAGCACACAAACCAAATTGACACTGTTTGTAGCTTTGGAGCTAAGAATTTGATAACCAATAGGTGTGATGACAGAAAATATGATTCACTGAATCCTTCAAAAGTTAAAAATTGATGGATTTTGAACAATTAAGCACTTGATCAAGACTCCTGTAAGCAAAATTTGTCCCTTCCTTTCACAGGAACAAAGCAAAAAGACAGAAAGTGATACTTCAAGAGGAAAGCATGGTTTATCTCTAACAGTATATTCCCAAATCAAATAAACAAGCAGACAGACCCATAACACTAAGTCTGTTTATTCACTCGTTAAATTTGTTTGCAATCATCAGTCAGGCGTCAAATTCGGCTAGCACACCAAGTCAAAAATGTGTCACTTTCGCAATTGTGATCAACAAACACTGACATGTGCTGTAATTGATCATTTTGTTGGACTGCTGATTGAGAGAATAAATTTAATTTACAATGTCATAATCCATATTTAGATAATTTAAATATGTCATGTGGTCAATTATCCGCGGAAACCGTAAGACCACAAGAAAGAGTTTACTGTGACGCAATACGAAAAAAAAAGTTTAATAGACACCTAGCATAAAGCATCTGACGATTGGCTGGGCAAGCAGTGAAAGTCAATCAACCATACAACTGAACTGAAATGAGAAAATAACATTGACACAAGACACATAATACTTGGAAACACTAAGAAATGATCTGACAAAGCCCTGGTATCACACACACCAAAAACAAAGAAAAACAAATAGAATGTAAAAGGATCTTTGTTCTTTCTATCAGGTTCAGCTTACAACATTTTCAGAAAACTTTATTCGATTTAACTAAAAACTTTTCCTTGATTCCTTGTGTAAAGCTTATAAGAAATTACATTTTCTAATTCTCTTTTCTACTATGATGGCCAAGAATAAACGACAAGGACAAATGAAACATGACAAGCAAAAATCTAGTAAAACTTGCAACAAATAAGTTAGCAAATTTCTGAAATCCATCTTAAATCACTTGGCAGTACTTGTCTCACATTGATACGTACAATACACATATGGGATAAAAACACAGTTAATGACGGGCATGAATGACCCATACCAAATCTAGCACCTCTACCTGCATACATGTTGTAGAAAATACATCCGAGAGACCAGAGATCACTTGCAATGCCTGGTTCCTCTCCTTTTATAACCTCAGGAGCCATGAATAACGTTGACCCTGAAAGAAAAAAACCCAAGACACATACTTTGAAGTTAAATATTATGCTTTATTATAAAAGTAGAAAAGAAATTTATAAGTATAAAGCAAAATAATCTTTAAAAAATGGAAAAGCAGTTCAATAAACAGATAATTATAAGCAATGCGGATGACGATAGAGTGTCATGTCAGAGTCTGGGGTTGCCATCATATAGCCATTCCTCTCTTCTTTCTGCTTGTCTGGCACATTCCGCCCAGTCCTTTACGTCATCTTCCTATCATTCTCTCAGTCTACCTGTCAATCGTACACCATCCATCCATTTTAATATCTAAGATCTCTTTCCCTGTAATTGTTATCTTCTATTTCTAGTTTTATTTTTATTTTTATTTTATTTTTATTTATATTTTTATTGATATCATTTTGTTCAAGAGTGAACCTTAAATTCGTAGGCATTTAACACCTTTTCCCGCCCACAAGAAATGCAATGTGAAAAAATAAAATCATAACTACAAATCCAATTTTCGGCAATGGCTCCATAAAAACAGCCTTACCTGTGCATTTGACATTCTTCATCATTTCCTCAACACTCTGTGTATTCCACTGATCTCAGCTTCAGCAAATTTGTAAAACAGTTCCTCTAGGTTTTCCCCTTCAACTTTTGAAAGCCCGAAATCTGCATACTTCAAGATTCCAGCAGTATCAAGTAAAATCTGAATGAGTGATAAAGATGAAGAAGAAAACAAATTCATAGGGATACATTGCAAAAACTTATGACTGTCTTTCTTTGCTTGGTAGGTAGAGTTAACTTTATAGAAAGGTAGAGCTGACTATATACTTACAAAAAAATTAAACATTTTTCTTCACACCTTAGGAAAACAAAGCTTGAGTATTTTTTCCATATTGAGAGTCAGAAATGGAAGCTTTAAGGTGTGATCCTTAACAGCAACTTATACAATCCCCAAATCATGAGAATCTAATACTGCAATAAGATTGAGGAAAGTCTAAATTTCTTCTTTGATTCTATGACAAAACATTGGCACAAGACAGACTATCAAATGTTCAAAGTAGAAATACACTACAAAATGACAGGTTTGTTTCATTATTATCTACCCTGTCAAGTGTATGCAGTGATCTCAAGATCATTGAAGAGGAAACAGCAAGATGAAAGATAAGTGAAACAGTGAAAGGAGAGAAGTAGGACCTATGAGCAACATGCAACTATCACCCACGCAAGGTGAAATGTAAAGATATCATTTATAAAAAAGGAGAAAAACATACAATACAAAAAGATTGCTGATTACAACAGCATGGTCAAAATCAGAAGAAAAAATCAAACGCCAACCCTTCGTGAATTTAGTGACTTTTGGAAATCTAAAACAAAAAATAGGACAAATGTTTAAATAATACAAAGGAGCCACAGTGGAGTGAAGTCAAAAGTGAAAAACGACAATAAATGACAACTCCATCAATAAAGACAGAGCAAACGTGTCACGTTTCAGGTAAAACCCTTCATCAGACAAAAAAAAATATCTAGAATCTAGATCTAAACACTAATACAAGATCTCTAGATCTAATAGCAATGAAACAGTGAACTATCTAAATAGCCGTAAATAATACAAAGGACAAATGTGCTGCATATGTATATATACGTGTACAAATTTACTGCACAGTAGGATTATCTATTATAATATACTTTTTTTTACCTTCGTAGGAGTCAAATCAGAGAAAAGGATGCTGAGAGAGTGAATGTAATGTAAGCCGGTCACCAACTGGACCCCAAAAGACCTGATGGAAGACTCAGGCAAGTTGCCATCTTGCTGAATGAGGGTTTCCAGACTACCGCCGTTGCAAAGCTCTACCACCAGCCAGAGGTGGTTGCTAGTCTCGTACCACTCAAGAATTTCACCACATTTTCATGGGCTATGTCATGTGTCATCCGAACCTGGGGAGAATCGAGAGCAGGAAGTCTACATACACACATACTTGATCTGATTCAACTCTGTTTTGGGACATTTTAACCGTATGTGCTATATTTGCTATACCGTGTACATGGATGTGATCAACCTTTTTAAGATTGTACAATGTAGACCTGTCCTCCATCATAGGAGGTTTCTATATCCCGAACAAGAAGAAAAAGAACAACAAGAATGAGAAAAGGGAAAGAAATGCTAAACATATGTGTATAACTAATACATTTTGCAAAATAAAATGGGATGTATGCACATACGTCTAGAAGGTGATGTACTATTATTACTTTTCTGCTTCACGCTATAGAAATCAGGATAACTCCACCCCTATGGACCTTAAAATCCTTTGAAGGAACTTTATTTTGATAATGGGTGGGTGAGGGGAGAGGGGGAAATAAAAACAAGTGAACATTTTAATTGCGTGTTGTTCTTTTCTTGGGGGGGGGGGAGAATGGTATAGATTCCACAATTTTTTCATAGACTTTGAAGCCATCATTTTACCTTTTAACTCAATAATACTTTGTTTCTTTACATACCAAATAATGTCAAGCAGTAAGGTACTTACAGTATTTGTGACTTCAGGTCTTCTACACTTCTCAATGCAGTGAATAGAGACAAAGTTGATCGTCCCCTTGCGACGTCCCTTGTATATGATAGAGGTGTCTCCCTTGCCAAGCTCCTCATATAACACAAAATTTTCCATTTTCACTGAAGTTTAGATATGAGCTGACATGAAAAGATAGTGGAGAGCGGAGGGGGTTCGGCCTTTAGGGATTGTGATAGGTTTTATGAAAGGAAAAGCTGTTATTATACAGCATTTATGCAGTGTTTATGCACATTATATTATGACTCTACTGATTTTCATGTTTAAAAATATTGTCAAAGAAAACAATAATCTGTCACTTTTGATTCAAGAGTTTGTCCCAGTCCCATATATGTCATTGTCCCTTGCCATTTGAATGGCTTGTGTTCACGTAAACAGTTCATTGTCATGAATCTCTCATTGTGTCTGGTGGATAGGAATAATTCACAATTGGCCTCATAAATGATGGATGGACCTCACGACTACCCCTTCATCAATGACAGATGGACCTGCGACTATTCGTCATTAATGGTGAAAATGAAAAGCATTAGTCACTCATTTGGTTAGCCATTAATGATGAATGGACCCTGGCATTATTCATCATTAATGATAAATGATGGTCCTCAGCATGATCCCAGTAAAATTAGGAAAAGATCTAGACTTTTTATTTTTTGTAATGATTAATTTATAACTTTAAACGTCCATCGATAATATTTTGTTATTATTATTTGACATTTTCATTATTTTCCCCCGGATTTGACAAATTACACATGAATCTGGTGGATGCGAACGATTCACATTAAATTTAGATCTAAAATCTAGAATGCATTGCATGATTTGATTTACAGATCTGTCTCTCTCACTCAGTTTTGTATGTGTCTGTGTGTGTTTCTCCTTCTAACTTTTTGGTCTTGTCCTCTCTTTCTCTCTGTCTTGCTTGTGTATAAAATATGTGTGTATCTCTCCTTCATTTTATTCTTCCTCCAGTTGCTTTATTTTGTTTAAGAACTCTGATAATAGTCAAAGTTGAGCCTACAGCAAAGTTGATGGAAATTTTTACAAGTGAAGCGGTCAGCTCGGCAAGGTTGATGGAAATTTTTACAAGTGAAGCGGTCAGCTCGGCAATCAATTAATTAACGAATGACGCTGAGAACAATGAAATGATGCGCTCACCACGTGAACATACTCGAGTAACGACGAGTACCAAAACGCTGTTCGGTTCCTCCTCCGTATTCGGCAATACATCCGTTACTAATGACAAACAGCATTTCTCTCTCTCAGGTTCTTGCCATTAATGATGAATAGTCCATTCGTAATATCTATTTATTTTAACACTAGAAAAGCGGCTCACTCTGCCAGTGCAATGGCTGCCATGCGCCAGTTGGCGTACTGACAGTCATCGCCGCTATGCGAGGTTGCCCACAAAGTTGTACAAGTTCACTAGGAAGTGTGACTTCCGATCAGGCCATCACCAATCAATTGAATTCAGTCGCATGTCGATCATCTGGTCTCACCAAAGCCGAGCCAAACTAGGGTGATTCCATTCTTTTCAATTTAGTAAGAGACAACAAGACCATTATGTTTTTGTGCAAAACACACTTTCTTATTATCAGCTCGGTCACACACACTCTCAAAATGACCCTCACATTTACACTCCTCCAGCAATAGACTTGTCCTAGTAGAATCATTCCATTTTACAATAGTTGTCAATATAGAGGTGACCAATAAATGAAAGTTGTATAAAAATCCTTCTTTCTGCATAGTACAACTGTTAGCATCGTTACTACCTGTTGTCCAAGGCAAAGATAATAATGGACACACCCTCTTGAAATAGACTCAACCGAAGGCCTTTTTAACGTCGTAAGCTTAAGAGCCTGTTTACTAAATGGTTCACTAATCATGAAGCATTATTTCAAAAGAGGATTAAAAGAGGATGAGCGTAAGACAGTAAAGGGCAATAACAAGGAAGAATATTCAGGCCTCCCTAACTCTTGACCCGTCCTTCCTTCCCGGCAAACGCCAGGCATCACCACTCTGAGAGGTTTGTAGCAGTAGTAAACAGGAAATCCCAGGCGTAGCACTGAACAGAGTGCTGTAACAAACCGGCATTTACCGGTCATAGCCTTACCAGGGTTAATTTAATAAGTAAGAGTAAGTTCATGTGATCTAGATTCTAGAATTTAGATCTAGCTATTACTATGAGATGAGGAATTATAATGTACCTATGGTTGTGATCGAGACCTTTGGCTCTAGATGAGAATCTGATCTAGGTCTAGATCTAATTATAACCTAGATTATATTAGAAACTAGATTCAAATCTAGCTCTAGATCTAGATCTAAACCTGGTTTAGACACAACGACAATCCATGAGACAAGAAATTGATATTGCATTATTATTAAATCTTTCTAGATCTAGTTTTGTTGCATACTTACACTATATTTAAGGAGAATTTCCAGAGGAATCAAATCAAAAATCAGATGCGACAGCATAAAGACTATTTAATGTATTTGCTTTTAGCGCAACTCTATAATAGTATAACACTACATTGACTTTCGGCGTCCATAGAGGAATTTCATTGTTGAATGTTGACAACTTATCATTATTTTGTGCTGTACAATTTATAAAAAGAGTTGCTGCACTATGAAAGCGACGCAAAATTAGAAACTAGAGATTACACGAAACAATCTCACTGAAAACGAATCTCTGTTCAGTGTAGTGACGATTTAGAAGGAACAATAAATATTCAGAAGATACTCAACGGTTGATAAATTCACAAAGGATTGATGGGAATGGCTCCGTTATGAGACAAATAACATGTTTAGGAAGGCGATAAATTACGGACATATGACAAACATTAACATGTTGTTCAAAATGTTGTCAATATATGTTTTATTACAATCGCTTTACAGTACGTACAAATCCTGTATAGGCCTAATACCATGATATTTTAATGTAAAAAATATAAAAGTTACAATTTTGTATATGGATCTGGTGTCTTAGATAGCAAACTTTAAGGTGTGTTTTAATAACATGAATATGACATCAGACAATGGGCTGGCTTTTTTGGCTGTATC
>JAXRKP010000333.1:10000-30000 GCA_037039925.1 Doris montereyensis | reverse complement strand
AATGCTTAGTTCGATCAAATAAATAGAAACAAGTCATAGCTTAGTTCGATCAAATCTGGAAACAAGTGTCAGTTCGATCAAATAAATAGAAACAAGTAAGCTTAGTTCGATCCTCACGTTTGATCAAATTAATGAAGTCATAGCTTGTCAAATAAATAGAAACAAGTCATCTGGATGTCATAGCTTAGTTCGATCAAATAGTAATAGCTCGATCAAATAAATAGAAACAAGTCATAGTTGTTTCTAGTTGCTTAGTTCGATCAAATAAATTCTTTTCTTCTTCTTAGTTGATTTTCAGATTAAAGCTATTATCGATATTTTGCTTTGATCAAATAAAGAAACAAGTAATTTGATCAAATAAATAGAAACAAGTCTATTCGATCTGAAAACAAGTCAAGCTCGATCAAATAAATAGAAACAAGTCATAGCTTAGTTCGATCAAATAAATAGAAACAAGTCATAGCTTAGTTCGATCAAATAAATAGAAACAAGTCATAGCTTAGTTCGATCAAATAAATAGAAACAAGTCATAGCTTAGTTCGATCAAATAAATAGAAACAAGTCATAGCTTGGATTCGATCAAATAAATGAAAGCAAGTCACATAGCTTAGTTCGATCAAATAAATAGAAACAAGTCATAGCTTAGTTCGATCAAATAAATAGAAACAAGTCATAGCTTAGTTCGATCAAATAAATAGAAACAAGTCATAGCTTAGTTCGATCAAATAAATAGAAGTAAAGTCATAGCTTAGTTCGATCAAATAAATAGAAACAAGTCATAGCTTAGTTCGATCAAATAAATAGAAACAAGTCATAGCTTAGTTCGATCAAATAAATAGAAACAAGTCATAACTTAGTTCGATCAAATAAATAGAAACAAGTCATAGCTTAGTTCGATCAAATAAATAGAAACAAGTCATAACTTAGTTCGATCAAATAAATAGAAACAAATAAATAAATAGGAAACAAGTCATTAGTTCGATCAAATAAATAGAAAACAAGTCATAGCTTAGTTCGATCAAAAATAGTAATAGAAACAAGTCATAGCTTAGTTCGATCAAATAAATAGAAACAAGTCATAGCTTAGTTCGATCAAAGTTCAATCAAATAAATGAAACAAGTCATAGCTTAGTTCGATCAAATAAATAAGAAACAAGTCATAAGCAGTTCGATCAAATAAATAGAAAGCAAGTCATCTTAGTTCGATCAAATAAATAAGAGCAAGTCATAGCTTAGTTCGATCAAATAAATAGAAAAAGTAAATAGAAACAGAAACAAGTCATAGCTTAGTTCGATCAAATAAATAAAGCAGTTCCGATCAAATAAATAGAAACAAGTCATAGTTCGATCTTCAAGTTCTTAGTTCGATCAAATAAATAGAAACAAGAAATCAAATAGAGAAATAGAAACAAGTCATAGCTTGGATTCGATCAAATAAATCAAGTCATAGCTTAGTTCGATCCAAATAAATAGAAACAAGTCATAGCTTAGTTCGATCAAATAAATAGAAACAAGTCATAAGCTTAATCAAAGTCAGTCATACTTAGTTCGATCAAATAAATAGAAAAACAAGTCAAATAAATAGAAACAAGTCATAGTTCGATCAAATAAATAGAAACAACAAGTCATAGCAAGTTAGTTCGATCAAATAAATAGAAACAAGATCAAATAAATAGAAACAAGCTTAGTTCGATCAAATAAATAAGTTCGGAAACAAGTCATAGCTTAGTTCGATCAAATAAATAGAAACAAGTCATAGCTTAGTTCGATCAAATAAATAGAAACAAGTCATAACTTAGTTCGATCAAATAAATAGAAACAAGCAAGTGATCAAATAAATAGAAACAAGTCACGAAAGCTTAGTTCGATCAAATAAATAGAAACAAAGTCATAGCTTAGTTCGATCAAATAAATAGAAACAAGTCATAGTTCGATCAAATTAGTTCGCTTAGTTCGATCAAATAAATAGAAACAAGTCATAGCTTAGTTCGATCAAATAAATAGAAACAAGTCATAGCTTAGTTCGATCAAATAAATAGAAAGTCAAGTTCGTCAAATAAATAGAAACAAGTCCTTTAGTTCGATCAAATAAATAGAGTCATAGCTTAGTTCGATCCAAATAAATAGAAACAAGTCATAGCTTAGTTCGTTCATAGCTTAGTTCGATCAAATAAATGAAACAACAAGTTCGATCAAATAAATAGAAACTCACATTCGATCAAATAAATAGAAACAAGTCTAGCTTAGTTCGATCAAATAAATAGAAACAAGTCAGCAACCAGTTCGATCAAATTGTAACACACCTCACCCCACCCCTGTGCGGCAGGCGGTTAGGCTGCCGGACTGTTGATCATGAGTTCACGGGTTCAATTCTTGCAAAGCTACGTCCGAAGGAAAGACACTTAACACATATTTTCTTCATTCTCCCCAGGTGCAAATGGTACAAACACCAACTTGGGGTAAAGCCACGTCAGACTACCGTCCTGTGCAGCAGGTGATTATTATCACCTATTCTACTTCACTACAGAAACCGGGGTAAGCTCTGTTTCAATGATGAGCTGTAATGCCCTTGAAGGAAAACTACCCCATCCCCTTCCCCACGCTCCCCTCCAAATCATGTCATCTTTAATACATCATTAAGAATACTCACACAATACGTAAATGTACTATCTTTCTTTTTTTGTGTGCATCCGATGGTTCGTGAGTAGTTGGAGGTAAGAGCGATGGACTGAACAGGAAAGCATATAGAAGATGACGCTGGAATTGATAGCCAGCAGCAGGCAGCCTTTATGGGGTAATAATATTAAATTCATTGTCGGCTTACACAGGAATCAATTGTTATACCCTTCTTTGTGCTTCATTCTTTCGTCCCTTCACTCAATTACTTCTACGTTTTCTGTGCCTCTCCCATCATTTTCATTGTCGCTTGTGCTATCTCGTAATGTTAATTAAAGCATTTTAAAAGTACCGGGTAATGCTCATTTTCATCCCTCCATAAAAAATGAGTTTGCTTGTAAGACACTATTGGCTTTCGCGTTCTGATTGTACAATGAACCAGAGTTCAAGTCCATACGACTGCACCAGACTGGTCAGTGTTGACAACTAACCGAGGTTGTCTGAATAACCTCCATACAAAAATAATAAAAATTTTAAAAAACTGTCTGAGTTTTGTGACTCAAAAAACATTACAAATTTATATATAAGCGTAATAAAAGCCAAGATTTTCGAAATAAAATTAAACAAAATAAAAGATCAGAATAAATAGAATCTGAAGAAAGCAATCAAATACTTTTAATCCAGGTCCACAGTCAAAATAGTATCAATATAATATACTCAAGCGCATAGTAGTAATCTATGTTGAACCTCTGACCGCTGTGATGCTGCCACTAGTTGGTCAACAGCACACTCCACGTCACGTGACCTTGCAACAGAACTTCTCGTCTTAACAATCGTCAGCATGTTTTTAATAATTGTTTGTAGTTCACGATTTGTGAGATTTATGTACAGAACATGACGTGGTTGAGTTTTTGTTTTACCATGATCTGTTTTATACAGGTGAATTAAAATATGTTCCACTTTACAGCTCAATGGACGTTCTACTTGTGACTCTACCTTTCGGTCAGCATGCGAGTGTTTGTTATACAATTAATTAGGAAGAGTCTAATGAAACCAGAAATGAGTAATACATGTACTTATATGTTATTTGACATCCGGAACCATGGCCGACATTCTCGTGGAGGGGGGGGAGGAGGGGAGGTGGAGACGTCGATGTTCCTGGGCATCGGTATTATTAATAATTGGTCCCGCAAGCTGTTCTGGATTCGATTACCGTTTGGCATCTAATTACTCACTGACATGTATTATTTTCTACGTGTTTTAATCTGATGAAATTCGCATCAGATAATAAATAAAAAAACCCACCAAAAAACGACTTTTGACATTAGAATAAAAGGGCCATAAAGCTCTAAGAAATGCTTCTAAAATGTCAGGACAATCAACTGATTCTTTTGATGCTGTATTTAAAAAAAGATATATAATTCAAATGTGCTTAAAATCATAAAGGATTAATCTTATGTCCTCAACCCCAAATCCAGACAAGTAGTAGGAGGTGGGGGGGGGGGGGGGGGACTTCAACATAAAACCCCCTCATCGACGTCGTTAATCTAATTCATTTCTCCTTTTCGCCATGCGAAATTTGCATTCCACCTATGTAACAAAAAATAACATACCATTTTATTGTGTCCATCTAGTATGGCATTTTTAACATTGTGAGAGTGAGAGGCCCGTGAGTGACTAAGACAGAGTATAAATTATATGATATTATGTTAATTAATTTTCCTGTTGTGATTGTTTATTGTGAGCATGATGTCCAACAAACACAATGTTATTCGCTGTTTGGAGATCAATAAAGGATATCTGACTTTAAGGTAATCGTGTCGGATAAAAAACGACATGCCGCCTGAGTAACAGTGTGTATCTCCTTCTTCTTTTCTTCATTTGTCTAATTCAGTTCTTGAGTACTACTGTCAGTGTGCACGATTTTGAATGTACTTACCTCTAATTAAATTTTCTTTTTTTTTCAAGCAATGTCCTTAATTTTCGCACAACATTATATTTGAGAAAAGGATTATGTGATGTTTGAGAGCCTAATCTAGATATTTTTAAAAATTATGTTTAAGGAGGGGTGGGAGGGGGGCGCCCTGAAGGATTTGTTTTTTGATTTTGAGCTTGAGTTTTTGCTTTTAGTATGTACATGAGTAACTGTCAAAATACGGTCATCCTATATCATTGAAAAGTTTGTAGCGGCCTTGGTTGCCATAGAAACGGCCGCCATCTTGATTTTTTAGCCAATTTTCAAAAGTTTTCTCCTCCACTTAGTTATGAATAAAATCACTAAAAACCTGTGCAAATCGTTTTTTCCATTCAATATCTAAAAAAACAGACGTCGGTTTTTTTAATAGATTTTTTTAATGAATTTTTTTGAAAATAATATGTATCGCAATGAACGGCAACAAACGGCATTTTTTATTACAAAAAAACATAATTTCTCAAAAAGTTTACAAGATATCAAATATAATACAAATCGTTCGGTAAATGGCGGAGGAGAAAGAATTTTAGTGTAAAGAAACTATATTTTGAGAAAAATGTAAGTAAAAACATTAAAAGAAAATAACACAAAACAAACGCTTCAGACGGGTTACCCTTGTTGTATCAGCCCCCTTACTTTTTAACAGTCTCTGGCATATGTAAAGAGGATTATCTAGGTTTAGATGTGCACTGTTGTGAAAATAGACGTCAAAATGACCAGTTTTTTTCCTTTATTCCTATGCTTGTGCGTGGGTTTACATACACACTGACGCGCAACACCTCTTACGTCACAACAATGGGCCGAAGCGACGAGCGGTGTAGGCAGAAACCAAGTGACCTTGGTGTTGCCACATTTAGTGATTAGCGCCGCCAATACACGGGTTTTTACTGCCATCTTCTCAGTCAGTGTTAGGGTAATTGAAGTCAACATTTCGACTCGTTTTACCTTCTTTTGACTACAAAATATTTTTGTCAAAAATTTTGTATACGTCTTACGAACATTTTTCTGCCATAAACTTGTAGATAAATGATCGTTCTATCCGAAAATACAAAAAAAAAAGAAAATCAACCTTTTGGTCCCAAACTCGCCAATCCAGGTGCCTCTCCCCCACCCCCCACCCCCCGCCCTTCTCTCTCTTCTCTCTCTCTCTCTTTCTCTCTTTCTCTTCTCTCTCTCTCTTCTCTCTCTCTCTCTCTCTTCTTCTTTCTCTCTCTCTTCTCTCTCTCTTCTTCTTCTTCTCTTTCTCTCTCTTTCTCTCTTCTTCTTCTCTTCTTCTCTTCTCTTCTCTTCTCTTCTCTCTCTTCTCTCTCTCTCTCTTCTTCTTCTTCTTCTTCTTCTTCTTCTTCTTCTTCTCTTCTCTTCTTCTCTCTCTCTCTCTCTCTCTCTCTCTCTCTCCCTTTCTCTCTCTCTCTCTCTCTCTCTCTCTCTCTCTCTCTCTCTCTCTCTCTCTCTCTCTCTCTCTCTCTCTCTCTCTCTCTCTCTCTCTCTCTCTCTCTCTCTCTCTCTCTCTCTCTCTCTCTCTCTCTCTCTCTCTCTCTCTCTCTCTCTCTCTCTCTCTCTCTCTCCCCCACACCCCACCCCGCCCTCTTTGAGCTGATCTACTGAATTTCTTATATAATTCTTCTTTAATTGTATGTTTTGAAACTCAAAAATATCAAAAATTGTTTACGTACATTCTAATTCAGCGTCTTCACGATCTGAATCAGATTTACAGTATGAGGACAGGCTCAGCTGTGTGACAAATTGACTTTGATTTCTTGGTTTATGCACTGACTGGTTGACACTGGAGTTGACTTACTACCACTCTGTCGGATTTATCAACAAAAACATGGACTGGAGTACCGGTAAAAATGACTTCGATTTTTTAAATTAATTTTATTTTATTCACAATTATTGACTAAGATGATCTCAGGAGTTTGGTAGGAATCTTCATTTTTCCTGTGACTGCCCTGTAAACAGCCAGGGATCTTTGACGGGCACAGCGCGTTGTGATCTGCACACGGAACCTACTTCTTCTCGTCTATTTGCGATGGAACTAGGTGTCGATCCCATCTAGCTGGACCAGGGGATTGGGTTTACTCGAAAAAAATGCTCGAGAAAATTTGGCAAACAGGAGCTTGAACCCACGACATTTTGATTGAGTGGCCGACACCTTTCCTCTGAACAACCGAGCTCCTCAAATAATATTTGATTTTTATAACATCATGGAAACTCGTTTTTGAAGGGAAGAGGCAGGGGTTATAAACTATACGCACTTATACATCATGGCGAACAAGACCATTGCTTTCCGAAAAGGGGCTAACATACAGCGATCTTACGACTTTACAATGAAATGTAAATAAACTCACTGGCCTTGGAGTGAATATTCAACACACACAAACCTAGCAAACAAAATGCTATCTTGTCAAATTGAATGAGCCAATGTAGGGATAAGGGATTCACTAAAAAACAAGATGGCATTTATTCATTGAGTACACTGCAGCAAGTAGTGGCGTCGGTGGCCCAATGGTTCGTTTACCGAATTTGGGGTCATGAGCTTCCGGGTTCGAATTCTAGCAAAGCTGCGTCCGACGTTATCTTCCTTGGGAAGACCGTTAAAACGCATGTTCCTCCACTCGACCCATGGATACAAGCACTGGCTTTGGAATTTTTAAAAAATTGCGTCAAAATAGCGTCCTGTCCAGGAGGTTTTTTTATCCTCGCCTGTTCCGTTTCACGTTATAAAAACTGGGAAAAGCTCCAGCTCTGTAGGTCGGGTCTTTAGGAACTTCTCCTTTTTTGTAACCTTGCTGCAGGGCTGTACTCTTTGTATTCTGGCGCTCTAGTTGGCTTAAAATATGAGTTCCAAAAACACAACTACCAATCAAATTGTTTAAACATAAGGCGACATTGCAATGTGCTTCATGACTGACGCTTCCCAGGCGAGTGTTCACTTGGGGAACGTTCCGTGCACGGAGAGGACATAATTCATTCACTTGGAGAACGTTCCGTTGACGGAGAGGACATAATTTTTTCACTTGGGAATTTTCCGAGGACGGAGAGCACAAAACCTGTTCACTAAGGAAATGTTCCGCGGACAGAGATGTAAAAGCCTGTTCACTAGGGAAATGTTCCGCGGACGGAGAGGACAGAAGCTGTTCATTTGGGAACGTTCCGCGGACGGAGAGGACAAAACCTGCTCACTTGTGGAACGTTTCGTGGACGGAGAGGACAAAACCTGTTCACTAGGGCAATGTTCCGCTGGCGGAGAGGACAGAAACTGTTCATTTGGGGAACGTTCTGCGCACAGAGAGGACAAAACTTGTTCCACTTCGGGGAACGTTCCGAGGACAGAGAGGACAAAACCTGTACACTTGGGAACGTTCCGCGGACAGGACAAAACCTGTTCACTTGGGAACGTTCCACGGACGCAGAGGACAGAACTTATTCACTTGGGGAACGTTCCATGGACGGAGATGACAGAACTTGTTCCCTTGGGAACGTTCCATGGACGGAGATGACTTATTCACTTGGTGAACGTTCCGTGTACAAAGATGTTCCCTTGGGGAACGTTCCGTGTACGGAGATGACAGAACTTGTTCACTTGGGGAACGTTCCGTGTACGGAGATGACATAACTTGTTCCCTTGGGGAACGTTCCGTGTAGGGAGATGACATAACTTGTTCACCTTGGGGAACGTTCCGTGTACGGAGATGACATAACTTGTTCACTTGGGGAACGTTCCGTGACAGAGATGACATAACTTGTTCGCTTGGGGAACGTTCCGTGAAAGGATATGACAGAACTTGTTCGCTTTGGGGAACGTTCCGTGTACGGAGATGACAGAACTTGTTCACTTGGGGAACGTTCCGTGTACGAGATAGATGACAGAACTTGTTCACTTGGGGAACGTTCCGTGTACGGAGATGACATAACTTGTTCCCTTGGGGAACGTTCCGTGTACAGAGATGACAGAACTTGTTCAGAACATTGGGAACGTTCCGTGTACGGAGATGACATAATTTGTTCACTTGGGAACGTTCCGTGTAGGGAGATGACAAGAACTTGTTCACTTGGGGAACGTTCCGTGTACGGATATGACATAACTTGTTCACTTGGTGAACGTTCCGTGTACGGAGATGACAGAACTTGTTCCCTTGGGGAACGTTCCGTGTACGGAGATGACAGCATTTGTTCCGTTGGGGAACGTTCTGCTGTACGCAGATGACAGAACTTGTTCACTTTGGGAACGTTCCGTACGGAGATGACATAACTTGTTCCTTGGGAACATTCGCGAAAGGATAGACAGAACTTGTTCCCTTGGGGAACATTCCGCGTAAAGGATAGAACAGAACTTGTTCTCTTGTGGAACGTTCCCCGAAAGGATAGAAGAGAACTTGTTCACTTGGGGAACGTTCCGTGTACGGAGATGACAGAACTTGTTCACTTGGGGAACGTTCCGTGCAGACAGAGATGACAGAACTTGTTCCCTTGGGGAACGTTCCAGTGCCATAGAACAGAACTTGTTCTTTGAGGGGAATGTTCCGTGTACGGAGATGACAGAACTTCTTCACTTGGGGAACGTTCTGCAGACAGAGATGACATAACTTGTTCACTTGGGGAACGTTCCGTGTACGGAGATGACAGATCTTGTTCCCTTGGGGAACGTTCTGTGACAGAGATGATATAACTTGTTCCCTTGGGGAACGTTCCATGTACGGAGATGACATAACTTGTTTACTTGGGGAACGTTCTGTGTACAGAGATGACAGAACGTGTTCCTTGGGGAACGTTCTGTGTTTGGAGATAACATAACTTATTCACTTGGGGAACGTTCCGTGTACGGAGATGACATAACTTCTTCACATGGGGAACGTTCAGTGCACGGAGATGACAGAACTTGTTCCTAGGGGAACGTTCTGCAGACGGAGATGGCAGAACTTGTTCCCTTGGGGAACGTTCTGCAGACAGAGATGACAGAACTTGTTCACTTGGGGAACGTTCCATGTACGGAGATGACATAACTTGTTCACTTGGGGCACGTTCCGTCTACGGAAATGACATAACTTGTTCACTTGGGGAACGTTCCGTGTACGGAAATGACATAACCTGGTTCACTTGGGAACGTTCCGTGTACAGAGATGACATAACTTGTTCCCTTGGGGAACGTTCTGTGTACGGAGATGACATAACTTGTTCCTTGGGGAACGTTATGCAGACAGAGATGACATAACTTGCTCACTTGGGGAATGTTCCGTGTACGGAGATGACAGAACTTGTTCCCTTGGGGAACATTCCGTGTACGGAGATGACATAACTTGTTCCCTTGGGGAACGTTCTGTGTACGGAGATGACAGAACTTGTTCCCTTGGGGAACGTTCTGCGAACGGAGATGACATAACGTGTTCCCTTAGGGAATGTTCTGTGTACGGAGATGACAGAACTTGTTCCCTTGGGAACGTTCCGTGTACGGAGATGACATAACTTGTTCACTTGGCGAACGTTCCGTGTACAGATATGACATAACTTGTTCTTTTGGGGAACGTTCTGTGTTCGGAGATAACATAACTTGTTCACTTGGGGAACGTTCTGTAGACAGAGATGAGAGAACTTGTTCCCTTGGGGAACGTTCGTGAGATGTACGGAGATGACATAACTTGTTCCCTTGGGGAACGTTCTGTGTACGGAGATTGCATAACTTGTTCACTTGGGGAACGTTCTGTGTACAGAGATGACATAACTTGTTCACTTGGACAGGGGAACGTTCTGTGTACGGAGATGACAGAACTTGTTCCCTTGGGGAACGTTCCGAATGTTCCCGGAGATAACATAAGCGTTTGTTAACTTGGGGGAACGTTCCCAGACAGAGATGTTGACAGAACTTGTTCGGAGATGACAAAACGTGTTTTGGGGAACGTTCTGAACAGAGACGGAGATGACAGAACTTGTTCACTTGGGGAACGTTCCGTGGACAGAGATGACATAACTTTGTTCACTTGGGAACGTTCCGTGTACGGAGATGACATAAGTTGTTCCCTTGGGGAACGTTCCATGTTCGGAGATGACATAACTGGTTGTTCACTTGGGGAATGTTCTGTTCCGTGACAGAGATGAGAGAACTTGTTCCTTGGGGAACGTTCCGTGTACGGAGATGACATAACTTGTTCCCTTGGGGAACGTTCCGTGTACGGAGATGACATAACTTGTACGGAGATCACTTGTTGGGGAACGTTCTGTGTACGGAGATGACATAACTTGTTCACTTGGGGAACGTTCCATGGACGGAGATGACATAACTTGTTCTTGGGGAACGTTTGCGGAGGGAACTTGTTCCGTGTACGGAGATGACATAACTTGTTCCCTTGGGGAACGTTCTGCAGACAGAGATGACATAACTTGTTCACTTGGGGAACGTTCTGTGTCTGGAGATGACAGAACTTGTTCACTTGGGGAACGTTCCGTGACAGAGATGACATAACTTGTTCACTTGGGGAATGTTTGGGGAACGTTCCTGTGTACGGAGATGACATAACTTGTTCCGGGAACGTTATGTTGTTCCATGACAGAACTTGTTGGGGAACGTTCCGTGTACGGAGATGGCATGACATAACTTGCTCAGACAGAGATGACCCTTGGGAACCTTCTGTGTACGGAGATGACAGAACTTGTTTACTTGGGGAACGTTCCGTGAACGCAGATGACATAACTTCTTCCTTGGGGAACGTTCCGTGTACGGAGAGACATAACTTGTTTGGGGAACGTTCTTGGGGAACTTGTTCCTTGTGAATGGAGATGACATAACTTGTTCCCTTGGGAACGTTCCTTGTACGAGAGATGACAGAACTTGTTCCCTTTGGGGAACGTTCTGGGGAATCACATAACTTGTTCCCCGTGTACGGAGATGACATAACTTGTTCCCTTGGGGGAACGTTCTGTGTACGGAGATGACATAACTTGTTCACTTGGGGAACGTTCTGTGTACGGAGTTCACTTGGGAACGTTCCAACAGAGATGACATAACTTGTTTGGGGAATGTTCTGTGTACAGAGATGACATAACTTGTTCCCTTGGGGAACGTTCCGTGACAGAGATGACATAAACTTGTTATAACTTGGGGAACGTTCGTGTACAGAGAGAACAGACGTTCTGTATTCGGAGATAACTTGTTTGGGGAACGTTCTGCAGACAGAGATGAACTTGTTCACTTTAGGAACGTTCTGTGTACGGAGAAAGCATAACTTAGTCAGGGAAACTTGTTCGCAGGAACGTTCTGTGTACGGAGATGACATAACTTGGGGAACGTTCCGTGTACGGAGATGACATAACTTGTTCCCTTGGGGAAGACAGAGATGACATAACTTGTTCCCTTGGGGAACGTTCTGCAGACAGAGATGGATAACTTGTTCACTTGGGGAACGGTTGTGTACGGAGATGACATAACTTGTTCACTTGGGGAACGTTCCGTGGACGGAGATGACATAACTTGTTCCCTTGGGAACGTTCTTGGACGGAAATGGCATAACTTGTTCCCTTGGGGAACGTTCTGCAGACAGAGATGACATAACTTGTTCACTTGGGGAACGTTCTGTGCGAGATGACAAGAGGTGACAGAACTTGTTCACTTGGGGAACGTTCCTGTGTACGGAGATGACATAACATGTTCCCTTGGGGAACGTTCTGTGTACGGAGATAACAGAACTTGTTTACTTGGGGAACGTTCCACAGACAGAGATGACATAACTTGTTCCCTTGGGGAACGTTCTGTAGACAGAGGTGACATATTTTGTTGACTTGGGGAACGTTCTGTGGACGGAGATGACATAACTTGTTTACTTGGGGAACCTTCCCTGGACAGATACAGAATTGTTTACTTGGGGAACGTTCCGTGTACGGAGATGACATAACTTGTTTACTTGGGGAACGTTCTGTGTACGGAGATGACATATTTTTTGTTCCCTTGGGGAACGTTCTGTGTACGGAGATGACATAACGTGTTCCTTGGGAACGTTCTGTGTACGGAGATGACATAACGTGTTCCTTGGGGAACGTTCTGCAGACAGAGATGACATAACCTGTTCCTTGGGGAACGTTCCACAGACAGAGATGACATAACGTGTTCCCTTGGGAACGTTCTGCAGACAGAGATGACATAACTTGTTCCCTTGGGAACGTTCTGCAGACAGAGATGACATAACTTGTTCCCTTGGGGAACGTTCTGTGGATGGGAGAGGACATAACTTGTTCCCTTGGGGAATGTTCTGCAGACAGATGACATAGACTTGTTCCGCCTTGGGGAACGTTCTGTGTACAGAGATGACATAACTTGTTCACTTGGGGAACGTTCCACAGACAGAGATGACAGAACCTGTTGACTTGGGGAACGTTCCGTGTACGGAGATGACATAACCTGTTCACTTGGGGAACGTTCCGTGTACGGAGATGACATAACTTGGGGAACGTTCCGCAGTACTTGGGGAACGTTCCACAGACGGAGATGACATAACTTGTTCACTGTGAACGTTGGGGAGATGGACCCAACTTGTTCCTTGGGGAAGACGGAGATGACATAACGTGTTGACTTGGGGAACGTCTCGTTGGGGAACTTGTTCCTTGGGGAAGACAGAGATGACATAACTTGTTCCCTTGGGGAACGTTCCACAGTACGGAGATGACATAACTTGTTCCCTTGGGGAACGTTCCGTGTACGGAGATGACATAACTTGTTCACTTGGGGAACGTTCCACAGTACGGAGATGACAGAACTTGTTCACTTGGGGAACGTTCCGTGTACGGAGATGACATAACTTGTTCCCTTGGGGAACGTTCCAGACAGAGATGACATAACTTGTTCCTTGGGGAACGTTCCGTGTACGGAGATGACATAACTTGTTCACTTGGGGAACGTTCCGTGTACAGAGATGACATAACTTGTTCCCTTGGGGAACGTTCCGTGACAGAGATGACATAACTTGTTCACTTGGGGGAACGTTCCGTGTACGGAGATGACATAACTTGTTCACTTGGGGAACGTTCCGCAGACGGAGATGACACTTGTTAACTCTGTTTACTTGGGGAACGTTCCGCAGACAGAGATGACAGAACTTGTTCACTTGGGGAACGTTCCGCGTACGGAGATGACATAACTTGTTCCTTGGGGAACGTTCCGCAGACAGAGATGACAGAACTTGTTCACTTGGGGGAACGTTCCGTGTTCCGGCAGGGGAAAAGAGATGACAGAACTTGTTCCCTTGGGAACGTTCCGTGAACGGAGATGACATAACTTGTTCCCTTGGGGAACGTTCTGCAGTAGAGGAGATGACATAACTTGTTTACTTATTCCCTTGGGGAACGTTCTGCAGACGGAGATGACATAACTTGTTCACTTGGGGAACGTTCCGTGTTACGGGAGATCCGACGGAGATGGCTTGTTCCCTTGGGGAACGTTCTGTGAACGGAGATGACATAACGTTCCTTGTTCCCTTGGGGAACGTTCTGCACACAGAGATGGGAACGTTCTGTGTACGGAGATTTGAACTTGTTCCTTCGGGAACGTTCTGTACGGAGATGACATAACTTGTTCCCTTGGGAACGTTCTGTGTACGGAGATGACATAACTTGTTCCCTTGGGAACGTTCTGCAGACGGAGATGGCATAACTTGTTCAGGGAACGTTGTGTGGGGAACGTTCCACAGACAGAGATGACAGAACTTGTTCACTTGGGGAACGTTCGTGTACGGAGATGACATAACTTGTTCACTTGGGGAACGTTCTGTGTACGGAGATGACATAACTTGTTCACTTGGGGAACGTTCCACAGACAGAGATGACATAACTTGTTCACTTGGGGAACGTTCTGCAGACAGAGATGACATAACTTGTTCACTAGGGGAACGTTCCGTGACAGAGATGACAGAACGTGTTCGGGAACGTTCCGTGGGGAACGTTCTGTGTACGGAGATGACATAACTTGTTCTTGTTCACTTGGGGAACGTTCGTGTAGGAGATGACATAACTTGTTCCCTTGGGAACGTTCCGTGTTACTGGAGAATGACATAACTTGTTCCCTTGGGGAACGTTCCGTCTTGTTCGGAGATGCCATAACTTGTTCACTTGGGAATGTTCCGAACATTCTTGACTTGCAGAGAGATGACAGAACTTGTTCCCTTGGGGAACGTTCCGTGTTCCTTGGGGAACGGAGATGACATAACTTGTTCACTTGGGGAACGTTCCGTGACGGAGATGACATAACTTGTTCCCTTGAGGGAACGTTATTGTACGGAAATGACATAACTTGTTCTTGGGAACGTTTGGAGGAACGTTCCCTTGTTCACTGGATGACAGATGGGAATGACAGAACTTGTTCCCTTGGGGAACGTTCTGTGTTCGGAGATGACATAACTTGTTCACTTGGGGAACGTTCTGTGTACGGAGATGACATAACTTGTTCACTTGGGAACGTTCCGTGTACGGAGATGACAGAACTTGTTCCTTGGGGAACGTTCTGTGTACGGAGATGACATAACTTGTTCCCTTGGGGAACGTTCCGTGTACATTCTGGAGATGTTCCGTAACTTGTTCACTTGGGGAACGTTCCGTGTTGGAGATGACATAACTTGTTCCCTTGGGGAACGTTCCGTGTACGGAGATGACAGAACAGACAGAGATGTCTTGTTCCTTGGGGAACGTTCCGCACTTGACGTTCCTTGACATGAATGTTCCTTGTTCATGTTTCCTTGGGGAACGTTCTGCGGAAAGACAGGGAATTGACAGAATTGTTCCCTTGGGGAACGTTCCGTTGTGTACGGAGATGACAGAACTTGTTCACTTGGGGAACGTTCCGTGATAACCAGAACTTTGTTTACTTGGGGAACTTGTTCGAGAACGTTGTTGGGAACCACGGAGATGGTTTTGTTCACTTGGGGAACGTTCCGTGTACGGAGATGACATAACTTGTTCAGTTGGGGAACGTTCCGTGTACGGAGATGAACTTGTTCACTTGGGGAATGTTCCGTGTGGGGAACAGAGAGATGACATAACTTGTTCTTAAGGAACGTTTGGGGAACGTTCCGTGTACGGAGATGACAGAACTTGTTCACTTGCAGACAGGATGACAAACGTTCCGTGTACGGAGATGTTCACAGAACTTGTTCAGAACCTGTTGACAGGGGAACGTTCCGTGTACGGAGATGACAAGAAGAACGTTTGTTCACTTGGAGAACGTTCCGTGTACGGAGATGACATAACTTGTTCACTTGGGGAACGTTCCGCGTACGTACGGAGATGACATAACTTGTTCCCTTGGGAACGTTCCGTGTAAGGAGATGACAGAACGTTTCTGTTCACTTGGGGAACGTTCCGTGTACGGAGATGACAGAACTTGTTCACTTGGAGAACGTTCTGTGTACGGAGATGACATAACCTGTTCACTTGGGGAACGTTCCGTGTAGAGAGATGACATAACTTGTTCCCTTGGGGAACGTTCCGTGACAGAGATGACAGAACTTGTTCACTTGGGGAACGTTCTGTGTGACAACGGAGATGGACATAACTTGTTCGTTGGGGAACGTTCTGGGGAATGTTCTGAACAGACAGAGATGACATAACTTGTTCACTTGGGAACGTTCAGACGTGTTTACGGAGATGACTGAGAACCTTGTTCCCTTACGGAGATGATATAATTGTTCCTGCAATACGGAGATGACCATAACTTGTTCCTTGGGGAACGTTCTGCGAACGGGAGATGACATAACTTGTTCATAACTTGTGCAGATCCCGATTTTGGGAACGTTCTGTGTACTGCCACACAGAGATGACATAACTTGTTAACTTGGGGAACGTTCTGTGTACGGAGATGGTATAACTTGTTCCCTTGGGGAACGTTCTGCGAACTGGAGATGGCATAACTTGTTCCCTTGGGGAACTTGTTCGGGAACGTTCCGTGTACGGAGATGACAGAACTTGTTCCTTGGGGAACGTTCTGTGTACGGAGATGACATAACGTGTTTACTTGGGGAACGTTCCTTGGGGAACGTTCTGCAGACAAAGATGACATAACGTGTTCCCTTGGGGAACGTTCTGTGTACGGAGATGACAGAACTTGTTCCCTTGGGGAACGTTCCGTGTACGGAGATGACATAACTTGTTCACTTGGGGAACGTTCCGTGTACAGAGATGACAGAACTTGATGACAGAACTTGTTGACTTGGGAACGTTCTTGTGCGGAACGGGATGACATTGTTTCCAGACACGGAGATGGCATAACTTGTTCATTTGACATAACTTGTTCCCTTGGGGAACGTTCTGCAGACAGAGATGACATAACTTGTTCCCTTGGGGAACGTTCTGTACGGAGATGAGACAGAGATGACATAACTTGTTCCGGGAACGTTTTGGGGAACGTTCTGTGTACGGAGATGACATAACTTGTTCCCTTGGGGAACTTGTTCGCCAGGAACGTTCCGTGTCTGCTTGTTCCCTTGGGGAAGACAGAGATGACATAACTTGTTCCTTGGGGAACGTTCTGCAGACAGAGATGACGAACAGAGATGACAGTTCCTTGGGGAACGTTCCATGGACAAAGATAGACCTGTCCATAACGTTTGTTCACTTGGGAACGTTCCGTGTACGGAGATAACAAACTTGTTCCAGAACTTGGGGAAGTTCCGTTCCGTGTTACGAAGTTCCGTGACAGAAACTTGTTCACTTGGGGAACGTTCCGTGTACGGAGATGACATAACTTGTTCTCTTGGGGAACGTTCTGTGTTACGTTCCGTGAAATGACATAACTTGTTCCCTTGGGGAACGTTCCGTGTACGGAGATGACATAACTTGTTCCCTTGGGAACGTTCCGTGACAGATGATGACTTGTTCCATAACTTGTTCAGAACCTTGGGGAACGTTCCGTGACAGAGACATAACTTGTTCGCAGGGAATGTTCTTGTTCATAACTTGCTGGGGAACGTTCCGTGTACGGAGATGACAGAACTTGTTCCTTGGGGAACGTTCCGTGTACGGAGATGACAGAACTTGTTGCCTTGGGGAACGTTCCGTGTACGCCCTTCAGATACGGAGATGACAGAACTTGTTCACTTGGGGAACGTTCCGCGAAAGGAGATGACAGAACTTGTTCACTTGGGAACGTTCAGTGTACGGAGATGACATAACTTGTTCCCTTTGGGAGCATTCCGTGTACGTTCGGAGATGACAGAACTTGTTCTTGGGGGAACGTTCCGTGTACGGAGATGACATAACTTGTTCCTTGGGGAACGTTCTGTACGAGATGACAGAATTTGTTCCTTGGGGAACGATGACGGAGATGACATAACTTGTTCGGGAACGTTCTGGACAGAGGAACTTGTGTTTTGAGATGACATAACGTGTTCACTTGGGGAACGTTCTGTGTACGGAGATGACATAACTTGTTCACTTGGGAACGTTCCGTGTACTTGGGGACGATGACATAACTTGTTCACTTGGGGAACGTTCCGTATGAAGATGACAGAACTTGTTCACGGGAACGTTCTGTGACGGAAGATGACATAACTTGTTCACTTGGGGAACGTTCGGAAATGACATAACCTGTACGGAGATAACAGAACTTGTTCACTTGGGGGAACGTTCTGTGTACAGAGATGACAGAACTTGTTCATAACTTGGAGAACGTTCCGTGTACGGAGATGACAGAACTTGTTCACGTTCTTGGGGAACGTTCATTGTGTACGGAGGTGACATAACTTGTTCCTTGGGGAACGTTCCGTGTACGGAGATGACATAAGAACTTGGGGAACGTTCCGTGTACAGAGATGACATAACTTGTTAACGTTCCGTTTACGGAAATGGAACGTTCTGCAGACAGAGATGACACTTGTTCGCGGGAACTTGGGAACGTTCTGTGTACGGAGATGACATAACCTGTTCACTTGGGGAACGTTCTGTGACGGAGATGGCAGAACTTGTTCCTTGGGGAACGTTCTGTGTACGGAGATGACATAACTTGTTCACTTGGGGAACGTTCTGCAGACAGAGATGACATAACTTGTTCACTTGGGGAACGTTCTGTGTACGGAGATGACATAACTTGTTCCCTTGGGGAACGTTCTGTGTTCGGAGATGACAGAACTTGTTCCCTTGGGGAACGTTCTGCAGACAGAGATGACATAACTTGTTCACTTGGGGAACGTTCTGTAGACAGAGATGACATAACTTGTTCACTTGGGGAACGTTCTGCAGACAGAGATGAAATAACTTGTTCTTGGGGAACGTTCTGCAGACGGAGATGACAGAGCCTGTTCTTGGGGAACGTTCGTGTACGGAGATGACAGAACTTGTTCACTTTGGGGAACGTTCTGCAGACGGAGATGGCATAACTTGTTCACTTGGGGAACGTTCTGCAGACGGAGATGACAGAATTTGTTCACTTGAGCAAGTTCTGTTGATGGAGAGGAGAAAAGCTGTTCATTTGTGGGACGGATCCGTGGTCAAAGGGGATCAAAGTGTCATGATGTGAGGTTGTTCCACTGGCTTGACCAGTGAAATCAACATGGCGGCCCTCTTTGATATTCATATGTTTTGATAGCTTAAAAAACAGAAGACACGAGAGAGACTTACAACTTATAAAAAAATAGTTTGATGTGATTTGATTTTACCAATATTCACAACTAAGGTCAAATTAGGATTTTGGTAGGATTTTTGACATTGGCGGACTGCGCTGTAAACAGCTAGAGCATCTTTAATGTGCAGAGAAATCTTGTGATCCTCCTTTCACCCCCGTCTTCGATGGGACAAGGTGTTGATCCACTCACCTTGTACACGAAAAATAACTAGGAAAAATGTTTCAACCATCGTCTGGGCTTGAACCTACGACGTTTTGGTTGAGAGGTCGACACCTTACCTCTGGACCACCGACTTCCCTAAAAGAAGAAAAAAGAAAGAGAGAAGAAAGATGGCCATATGATAAATTCGAAGGGAAAAAAAGAAGAATCAACACAGGAAGGGGAGGGGCCCATAAGGAAGATGCAAATTATAAAAAGAATCAGAAAGGTGCATGTTACTGAATACAACACTTAAATAGTTTCTTTTGGGTGTTAGATTTTGCTACAGGCAAGTTGAACTACCTAATGCTGTAGAGAAAAAGCGGGCCATACCCTCAGGGTCAAGCGATGGATCGGTTCATAATAATATGACGTTTGTATTTTCTGTGTCGATAAACCATGCACTATAACTATAAATGTCTGCCTTTGGGGCTATCTCTTTACTTGGGTTAATAATCTAATTGACCAATCGTTTCATAGGCCGATTGTGTAGTTTCTTTTTATTGTTCTGTTGTTTCTTTGTTGTTATTCGTTCTTTGTATTTGAGTAGTCATTCATTGTGTTACTGTTTTACTTGTTCACTGATAAACAAATATAGCTACCTATTGTTGTATTGCCTTAGT
>JAXRKP010003329.1:15000-17695 GCA_037039925.1 Doris montereyensis | reverse complement strand
ATCTATCTCCTCTCTTTATCTCTGTGTATATCTATATAAATCTTATATCTATCTCTCTCTCCTCTATTTCTCTGTGTCTCTCTTTCTGCCGTTCCGTCCTTATGCACTCATCGTTAACTACATTTGCAACAGGTAAAGGAAGCGGCGGCTGTCTTCACCTTTTCAACGAAACCCCCTCCCCCCATCTCCCCAACCCCACCCCCTTCACCCAAGATAGACAATATTGCACCAATCAGCACCCTTCACGAAACGTCATGACGTATTCCAAACACGTAGACAGGATGTTTGCAGACTCGGATTTCTTTTTGTCAGTCTATAGATCTATCGTATTTACCCTTCTCATACCTTATATTATACATGTACTTAGACCAATATAATATTTAGGGTATGTCAAAAGTAAAACCTGAACAGCAGGGGTGGATTTAACCCTAAACACCTAGAGGGACACTTTAATTAATGGCAATAAAAATGAATAACAAATCAAGGACTATGACGCCACCAGTACTTTCTTTTCCTTTAGGTGCAGAGGAATTGCGGTCGTTTGGTCTTCAATGATGCAAAGGCGATTGTGGTCTCTTTGGTTTAACATATTTATACTCCTGATTAAACCTTTGTGAACTGACATTTAAAAAATTCAAGCATTTAGTCGATCTTGTCCCATAGTGTTTCCGATATATGTTTTTATTCCTGTTGTCATATATTTGACCGCATTGACCCAAGGCCATCTATATAGTGTACCAGGCCTTGATGCTGGTGGCGTCAATCTGCCTGACGTCATTGTAACAGGCCGGATATTACATAGTATTTCCAACTGCATTTTTGCTGACATTAATATTTAACTTGAAGCCAATCTGCTATTTTTAAGGAAATTATGCTACAGTTTGAACTATATAGTGCCTGGTAGGTTATAGACGGCCTTGGTTGACCACATGTGTTTAACTACATTGATACTTCCTACCTTACATTGATACTTCCTACCTTACATTGGTACTTCCTACCTTACATTGATACTTCCTACCTTACATTGATACTTCCTACCTTGTTGATACTTCCTACCTTACATTGATACTTCCCTTACATTGATACTTCCTACCTTGCATTGATACTTCCTACCTTACATTGATACTTCCTACCTTACATTGATACTTCCTACCTTTACATTGATACTTCCTACCTTACATTGATACTTCCTACCTTACATTGATACTTCCTACCTACATTGATACTTCCTACCTTACATTGATACTTCCTACCTTACATTGATACTTCTTGCCATTTGATACTTCCTACCTTACATTGATACTTCCATACATTTGATACTTCTTACCTTACATTGGTACTTTTACCTTTTCTTTCAAATGATTCACGTCCGCGTGACCACTTTGTGACCAAATGCTTTCGCCTCCAAACAATAAACATTAGAACCAAAACAGGCGCTCTTTATCTACTACGCTAATGGTCAACCATTTGACAGTATCAAACGTAGGCGGGTTTCGAAAGCTGAAAACGCGATGTCTTTCAGTTAATGCGGTCCTAAATGTTTTATTTGTAGCTTATCCTCATACTTCAAACTTTTGAAGTTATTTTTGAAAAAGAAAATCTACCTCATTCACAATTAAATTAATAAACACAGCAATTACAGTAATCATTGTGAGCAAACAGATCTAAAAATCATTACAAATTTATCCATGATAAGACTCTACAGTAACAAGTACCATCTTAATTCCATGATCTGTTTGTAATTAGATCTACTTACAACACTTATCGCAAAGCATTACGCTGGCAGGTAAAAGTAAATTTTCAATCTTTTTTTTAATTCTAAATTTTCGAATTTTAAAGTTTATAATACAATTTTTTAAAAAATTGATGATTTTAATTGATATAAGTACATAATTTTATGTTAATTCATAAAATGTTAATAAACATGAACAAAGCTAAAAGATTATGCTAAAAATTGTAAAGCCAAACGAATAAAATACATAAGTTTTACCAGTTTTCATTTACGCATATGCCAATGCGACAAACTGGGACTCTGACCCAAAGTGTCCCAAAGCCTTCTTACACAACTTGTCTTTTAGCATAGACGTCTAGCTTTCAGCCTTCACTTTGATATACATTAGTTTCTCATTGCGTAGTGAAGATGGTTAGCTGTTGAGGACACAAACGCAAAATGCCCCCTCTAAAAATAGACTCACTCTCATCGCTCGCTTGGCTTCATCTGTCCTGTCGCATCACGTGATACCGCTTACGGGCTTTGTTACGACTACTACTACTACTGCTAGATTTAGATCTATCTACGAGAACTAGCGCTGAAGATCTTCAGCGCCTTCAATAAATTTGTATTATTTTCATCCTAGAGTCATATGAAGATGTATTTAATATTGGTGAATACGTTGCTGATATGTCCGTATGTTAATCGCATCTGCCGAACAGGACTTAAGGCTTCAATAAAGACAAATCATCCGATAGACAAAAATGAAATTTAATACATGCCAAGAACAATTATGTTTAAATTCATTTACTAACTTCCATTACAATCAATCAAGTAGTTTTAAAATCAACCTCCCTTCACCAAGGTCGGCCTGAAAAAAAATATCAGAACTTGAAAATGGCAACCGTACTTGAAATGTTTTGCGTTACTTTAATTGAGGAGATAAGTAAAGCCATTGCGTTGTTGCGTTGTTGCGTTGTGCAA
>JAXRKP010003329.1:7500-10000 GCA_037039925.1 Doris montereyensis | reverse complement strand
TGTCCTCGTGGTTGTGCTTTAAACATTTTTCAAACAGCTTAAATGGTTGCTGAGATATTTTGTTGTTGATAAAGTTCCTGCCAGTTCGAATAATATGCTGGTATATTATTATAATAATACGCTTTGGAGAAAACGTGGATTGAGAGTTGCAGATTTAGTTCCTGCTTTATACACTGGTGTTTGAGTGGTGAAATCAATATATTTCTTGTATTCTAGCACTTCTAAAAGATTTCCTATGAAATATAAGCCATACATATTCATGTAGTGGAACGATTTTCTTAACAAACATATGACTAGTTATTTGAACATAAAGTATGTTCAGTGCCGTTCACGATGCCAACTGGTTTTAAAAGAAATAATAACGAGTTACTGGGTTAGGCTGCATCTTTACAATGATAAAACTTAGTAACTTGAGTTACTATTGTGATTGCATTCACCTACGATAAAACTTAGTAACTTGAGTTACTATTGTGATTGCATTCACCTACGATAAAACTTAGTAACTTGAGTTGCTATTGTGATTGCATTCACCTGCGATAAAATTTAGTAACTTGAGTTGCTATTGTGATTGCATTCACCTGCGATAAAAGTTAGTAACTTGAGTTGGCATTGTGATTGCATTCACCTGCGATAAAACTTAGTAACTTGAGTTGCTATTGTAATAACATTCATCTAAGGTAAAACCTAATAGCTTGAGTTACTATTGTGATTGCATTTACCTGCGATAAAACTTAGTAACTTGAGTTGCTATTGTAATAACATTCATCTAAGGTAAAACCTAATAACTTGAGTTGCTATTGCATTTACATTCATCTACGGTAAAACCTAGTAACTTGAGTTGGCATTGTGATTACATTCACCTGCGATAAACTTAGTAACTGGCGAATTGCCCAAGTTTCTAGGTTTTTCCTCAGAAATTTTTCTTTCTTTCTTTCTTTATCAGTTCACATTCTACCTTTCGGTGTATGGGTTCAGATGCCCGAAATGAACTTTCTCCGGCATGCCCTGTCCTGGCATTTTCTGTTTCCTTCCAAAAAGTTAAATTTCAATGTTTCAATGCCTCTTTTATATCTTCTGCCCACTTTCTCTGAGGTCTGCATTTTGGTCTTTTACCTTGGGCTTTAGCACTGTATACTGATTTAGCTATTCTATTGTCATTCATTCTGTTTACATGCCCAAACCCTCTCAATTGATTTGTTTCTATCTTAGTTTTTATGCTATCTGCTTTGGTTTGATATCTTATTGTTGTGTTTCTGATTTTGTCTGTTTTAGTTTTCCCTACTACTCTTCTTAGATTTTTCATTTCAGCTGCCTGTACTCTACTGTATTCTCTATTGTCTAAGGTCCAGATTTCGTTGCCATAGAGGAGAGTATGACAATAAACTGTATTGTATACTGCCCTTTTGGTTTTTGTTGACAATTCTTGCTTACCTACAAAAATGCCTTTCCTAGATGGTTATATATTGCACTTGCTTTTTTGATTTTCTGGCTGATTTCTTCTCTAAGTTTTCCCTCTGAGTTAATCACTACTCCTAGGTAATTGTAGCTTTGAAGTTGTTCTAAATTCTTCCTGCCCAATTTAAGATTTTGTGTTTTAGCTTCCCTAGTTACTAGCATTGTTTTGGTTTTCTTTGCATTTACTCTCATTCCTGTTTTATTTAGTTAATTGTTCAGACTGTTGATATTCGACTGAAGGTTACTTTCTGATTTTCCAAACAGAACTAAACCATCGGCAAATGGAAGCATAGATTCATTTACTGGTTTGAGTTGCCAAATACCTACTTTCGTTTTCTTCTTTTTTGAGGATGCATTTGCGACTGAATCCATAAATGTGATAAACAAAAGAAGACTTATGACACAACCTTGTCTTACTCCTATATCTACATCAAATTCTGCAGATATGTTTCCAGCTACTCTCACTGCACATGTTGGTTGATGTAAAAACTTTTAATGGCTTCTATTAAATTTTCCTCAAAACATCGTGTTCTTTTAAGGCATGTCATAGTTCGTCCCTCCTCACAGTGTCAAATGCCTTTGCTAAGTCAATAAAACACAGGTGCAAGTCAATATTTCTCTCAAGGAATTTTTCTATTATTTGTGTAATTGTAAATATATGGTCTTGTATACTTTTTCCTGGCCTAAATCCACTCTGATGCTCTTCAATCTGATCCTCTACTCTTTTCCTTAGTCTCATTTCCAGTATCCTGGCATATACTTTTCCTGGAACGCTACGTAGTGATATCCCTCTATACTTTGAGCATTCAATAGTTGATTCTTTCTTATGTATTGGTACTACCCTTCTCTTTTCCAGTCGTCTGGCACCTGTTTAGACTTCCATGCTTGTTGGCATATTGTATGTACTAGTTTGTTTGCCTCTCTCCCTTGGTTTTTAATCATTTCTGGATAAACTTGATCTGCTCCTGGGGCTTTTCCTAATTTCACTTTTCTTATAGCTGTTTGGTTTTCTTCCATTGATATATCTACATCTTCAGCTGTCTCC
>JAXRKP010003328.1:0-17729 GCA_037039925.1 Doris montereyensis | reverse complement strand
TTTAAGTGATTCATGTTTAAAATGAAACGCGGCGAAACACGAAAATGAAAGTGAAAAATGAACAGAATCATGTCTGTATCTGTTGTCTACCCTTGATAAAGTTTTGGCCTTCTCTTTAAATCATAATTATGCAAGGTAAACGATAATTAAAAAGGAAATTTCACAAAGGGCTTTAAGAATACATTTTCATTTCTGCTTGATTCTGTTATCCAGTTTTAATGATTCACTCTAATTTCCTCACTTGACAACAGTTGTCAAGTGACTCAGGTGTGAATGAGTCAGAGTGAGTGTACCCAGCTATAGATTTAGGTAGAGAAAGATTTTGTCTGAGTGTTAGTACACAAATCCTAACAGGCTTGTGTACTGTATGCTCCCCCCCCGGAGTTGAGAAGGACTTTAATGAAATGGCTTGCTGAGGTGGGGGATAAATGGTGTACAGTTGGTGAGCCTGCACTTGTGTGGGGATGCCATGCCGTACGGACTATAAATCCATCTGTTTTTTTATATCTTTAATGATTCTGGGATAGATTCTGAATGGAAGGTCGAAGTTACTCGTTACATTACAACATTACTATTACATAGAATCTACATGCATAGATTTTAGATCTACTACTAGCAGTGAGTAGCAGCGCTATCCGGACACTCGACTAGTTGAAATTGTCCTACAAATAGTTGCAGCCTTTCTTCTAAATTTTTTATTTAATTTAGATATCGAAGTGACTATTCGCAATAAGGACGAATACCTGAGAGAAAAATGCTATTCGTCATTGGTACCGGATGTATTGCCAAAGAAAGTTAGAAGGAGAGAGACACACGTACGAGAAAGAAAGAGAGAGAGAGATCTATATTATATATATATCAAATCACGCAAGTAACATCTAGACCTAATGGTGAATCATTCCCATCCACCATATTCATTTGTAATTTGTCACATCAAGGGGGAAATAGTGAAAATGTCAAATAATAACAAAATATAATCATTAGATCTACATTACATCTAGATGTTTAAATTCAACTGGGATCATGCTCAGAGCCATCATGAATGACGGATAGTGGTAAAGCCCATCCGTCATTAATGGCGAACCAAATGAGAGATTTGCTAGACATCTAGGATGAGCTCCTTTCACTATTAAAATTAATGACGGATAGTGGCAAAATCTATCCGTCATATTTGCGAATAGCTGGCCTTTAGATTATATTCTGAATCTGTAAGTAAAAAGGACTTCCCATAGTGAGGCACACACTACCCCCTCCCTGTGACTGTCATAGCAGAGGGACCTAACCTAGGTTGGATGGAGGTTCAGCTTCTAGGCAGGATTGTAATAGATCTCTTCCATTCTTGCCTTTAGCCTCAGTTCCTTGGATGTCCTTCCATTATATTTTAGATCTAGATTTCTTTGATTCTTTTAGTGACAAAAGATCTACTTTTATTGATCTAGATATAATATAATAATATTAGTAAAGGTCTGATTATATATTAAACCTCATGATCTTTATTTTTTTTACTCTTATAATTTATTAATATTATTATTATATCATTATTATAACGTTATCAGATTATTTTTCTGTCATTATCATCATCACTTATATTTAGATCTAGCTTGAGATTATGAAAACTGGTAGGCAGAGATCTCATGATCTCATAAAAACTCTTTAAAATGGTCATGTTTATAAGGATTTAGTTTTCATTTTGCTTCCAACACGAAATGTAGAATCTAATCTTTTTCTAGTCCTCAAGTAAAAAGACTTTTTTCTTTTTTAATTTTATTCATTTATAAAATTCTCTTCACACAGACAGAAAATGTTGACGGTGACTTTAGCAGTGTTGTGCTTTTTAACTTACTGACAGTTTAAAGCATTCACTATTTCGCTAAAACTAAAAGAGCTGAAAATGTTTGAAGTCTCTGATGTAGAGGACCAAGCATTTTGGGAGGTTTGTGTCATCTTATATTTATTTGTAAAATAAAGTTATATTTTATGAGTATGAGGGAATTTCGACAACTTTTTAATCATTGAAATGATGAAATAATTCATTCGTAGCCAGAAAGTAAAGTGAAGTTTCCTTTAAGGCCATTACAGCCCATAGAGGCGGAGCTTATCCCGGTTTCTATAGCGTGACGGGAACAGGTGAGAATAATCTCTAAATCACCTCTTGGACAAGATGCTAGTCTGCGGTAGGTGTTTAATCCCAAACTAGTGCTTTTACCCATTTTGCATCTGGGTCAAGTGTGTAAAAATGTGTTTAAGTATCTTTCCCAAGGAACACAATGGTGGGCCTAGCTTTGGCATGACTCAAACCCGTAACCTCATGATCCCCCAGTCTGGCAGCCTAACCACTTGACCACTGACATCAGTTGTCCCAAAGTAATTGACAAGTTGTATCATAATCATAATGTAGACAATTTAATTTAAGCGTTCATCACTGAGATGAATTTATTATAATTATTGTTTTCAGGGAGTGTGCTAGCTCTGTCAATTTAGATTTAGAAATGATTGTTTGCAAGGTGTTTTTAACTTGCAGACAGTTTAAAGCGTTCACTATTTCGCTAAAAATAAAAAAAACGTTAAAAAATACATTTTTACGATGCTACCATCAGGCTCTTCCATATGAAACCTTAGAAGCCGAATTAGCAATGTCTCCACGTCTCCCATGTCACATATTGCAAGAAAGGATTCCGGGACTCACAACGGCCAAGTGTATAGTAATCAGCAACATGCTATAACTACCCCTTCTGTCAAAGGTAAATTATATTTGAATGCAAAAGATTTTATAAAAGATTTCAATGTAGTTTTATCTTCATTCTGAAAATTACATTATATTATAAAGCATCTTTCTTTCTTTAGCAGTTTCCATTCTTCCTTTCGGTGTACGGGTTCAGATGCCCGAGATGATCTTTCTCCAGTGTACCCTGTCCTGGCATTTTTGTTTCCTTCCAAAAAAAGTTAATTTCTATGCTTCAATGCCTCTTTATATCTTCTTCCCACTTTCTGTGAGGTCTTCCTTTTCATCTTTTACCTTGGGCTTTAGCACTGTATACTGATTTAACTATTCTATTGTCATTCATTCTGTTTACACGCCCAAACCATCCAATTGATTTGTTTCTATCTTAGTTTTTATGCCATCTGCTTTGGTTTGATCTCTTATTGTTGTGTTTCTGATTTTGTATACAAGCATGCCCGTAAATAATGTTGGCTTATGATTTGTCTTTATAATAATGCTGGGTCTCTTGCACTTTGACTGTGGTCAAATCAGAAACCACTGTATCGGTCACGGGTGATATCAAGTACGATTATTAGATCAAATAGTACTCGGTACTGAAGTTGTGCAGGCTTTATAATGAAATGGCTGGAAATCGCGTAAAATTAGATCTAGTAACAATGAAAAAGTTTCTCAAATCACATGCATAGCAATCTTTTTCCAATCAATTAGAATACTCATTTGATCCAAGAGTTTATTCACTACGAACCTCCGGCAGGCTATTGGAAATATGCAAAATATGGAGGTTGTAGGTGCAATGATTCTTGAGTTATGCAGTCAAAGTTAGAGACATTCAGCTTTATATATATAGATGTGTATTGAAATAGAAAATCGTGTTTTTTTTCTTTCATGTTTCTTTTTTGTTTGAGCAAGTAAATATATATATGATTCTTTTTTCATATATATATATAGTATAATGTTGCTAAGATGACATGATATATATATATATATATATATATATATATATATATATATATATATATATATATATATATATATATATATATATATATATATATATATATATATATATATAATATATATATATATAATGAGGCTGTGTCTAAATGGTGGTAGTGAAACTGATTGATTGAAATTCAAAAATATCAAATTTCAACTTTCAAAAAAATCTGTATGTATGTGTAAATATTTTCAGGTAGGCCTATTATTGTGAATATGATTCCTTCACTAACGCTTTAGAGTAACAGCCCATTAGGACAAAATGTATGAGATAAAAATAAAAACAAAAGCAGAAAACGCATAAAAAGACGTAGATGATTGAAGCAGAACGATGAAATGTGTGTGTTTAAATAAAAGCAGTACGGTAGCTAAAAATATCGTCAATGACTGGCTTTGCAAAAAAAGACGCTATTACATTAGATCATGACCTTTGGTGTCAGAAGAGAAAGTGTTACCCACGGCCTGGTTTGGCTGGCTTGAACGATGGGAAGCGGTTAGCGGGCGGGCGGCCCCGGGTATGGACAGTGGGCTGTCTAGCTTGCTGTTGTTTTTGCACGGGTTTTAATGAGTTAACATGCACTCCTAATGTCTCCATAAAGATGTAATACGCTTTGAATATTAAAAAAGTGAAAATAACAGCGGGAAATGCTGAACATGCTTTTTGCCTGCATGTATGTCCGATTGATCATCACATTACACAACCGAAAAGAGTAACCCATTACAATGACCCGATTCTTAAAGCAGGGGCCATGAGCTATCGTTTCCCAATCGGATTAAACTGTGTTAAAGCTAAGAAATTGATTGAATGTTTACAAGTCAGTTTTGTTCTTTGATGAATGGTGGAAGAAACATATTTTTATATCTTTGTCTGTTTTTGATAGTTTCAAGAGGAACTAACTCTGATTTATTTCTCATTTAAGAGCACAATTTCTTTACTAGTTGTGTAAATTTGCTTAAAGGCGTTGTAGCTGAACCGTAGTGTTGTTGTGAACTGGTAACCACGATGACACTGGTTCAGGCCCCACGGCGGGCGCAGGTGGGTCTTTTTTTCATAACATTGTACTCTTAGGAAAGGTAATTCATTCTACTTTCCTCCCTTGACTCAGGTGTGAATGAGTGCCCAACTATAGGTAGAGAAAGATTTTGACAGATTGATAGTATGAAAAGCCTAACAGGCTTGTGTACTGTATGCTCCCCGAGAGTTGAAAAGGACTTTGAATGAAATGGCCGGCTGAGGGATAAATGGTGTACAGTGGGTGAGCCTGCACTTGTGTGGGGATGCCGACTATAAATCCATCTTTATCTTTATCTTTATCTTTGTCTTTAAGACCTGCAAAAAGGTATTTGAATGACTATGAGGAATTGACAGCTCAGAAAACTTCAAGGATAAATTGAAGCAGCTTGCATTTATTTTGCTACATTTCGGGTGATACCCAGTATGGTTATTAGATTGGAACAGTATTTGCTACTAAGGTTACAGAGGTAGGCGTGAACTTTTAAATTTGTGAAACCGGTTCAATATGGTGGATACTACTCTTGAGGACGGGGAAACAATGAAATTTTCAAAAATAAAACATCGCTTCTGGTATAAACCTTCCTCAAATGAAACGATCTTTGGCATCATTTAGAACGTATATATGCAAATTAGGGTTAGTCTTAGTGGTCTGGTATACACTAACAGAGCCTTTGGCAAAGTAAGAACGACCAACTCAGAATTATATGGATATTTAGTTTTTGAGATATTCTGTTTTATAACCAGAAGATGTCGGGACTACAACAAAGAGAAAAGCCTCGAAAAGAAAGTTTCCAGGACCAGCTGGCAATTTACCTCCAAATGTAAGAGAGTTTTTATGTCCTTTTCATTACAAGTAAGTCCCGTACTCAAAGCTGACTGTAGGGTAATCAGGGGTAAAGTTTTGATCTTTCTAGGCATATGGCGTAATGTAGTAGTTTACCATTGCTGTCCTCGCAGGCTTTCCTTTCGCCGAGTCTGAATAGCTCTAGCTCCATTTGGCGGCTGGGTCTCCATTTGGCGGCTGTGCGACAGGTTCCTTCGAGTTCCTCAAAAGGCCCATAGAGCGGGGAGTGTATCCGGTGTCTGTAGCGTGAAACGGAACGGGTGATAATAATCACCTCCTGGACAGGATGTTGGTATTAAAAAAACCTGGAGCCCCATGATCCTGGAGCAGCTGGGTCGACAGGAGCCAGAAAAATTTGCCCAACTGGGGAATCAAACTTGGGCCCCCTGAGTGGTAATCAGACGCTCTACCTACTGAGCTCTATCGTCCAAATGCAACGGATTTTATGTCTCTTTTTCATTTCCATGACAGACAACGGGATAGTTTGTTGGGTTTTTTAAAAGTAATTTATGAGATACTTTACACGCTAAAATGATGGTTAATTTTTAGTGTCACAAAGAAATGCGGTTGAAGCCCCATTTTCTTCATTTATTCTCGATTGAACCTAGAAATTACATTTTAACCTTCAAGCTATCCTGCCTGTGTTATTTACAGGTTTTTGTAAAATTGTTTTAATTTGATTTATTTACATTTTTGAAATTTATAGTACGGAGGCTTTTATGAACAATGCATATTTTATCATTAGAATTCTTCTTGTATCATTTGTTCTTTGAGGTTTTTCTTGCTCTAACTGGATACTGACATTGATTTTTGCCATAATGTTTTACTTACTAGATGACAAAGGAAACATTGAGTCCCAGAATTTGTTCGCACGTCTCCTTCCCTGGGACCCTTGGAAAGCTGCATGATGAAGAGGTAAAATCTAAAGGGTACATTGTAATTATTATGTTACCACATGATCAGTTTTTTGGGGTGGTGTCTGGGGCTGAGCGGTTAGGCTGTCGGACAAGGGGTCATGAGGTCCCGAGTTCTCGAATCCTAGCAAAGCTGTATCCGACATTGTGTTTCTAGGAAAAGACACGTAACACACATTTTCTCCACTCTACCCAGGTGCAAATGGGTACAAGCACTGGCTTGGGAGTAAAAACCTGCGTGTCAGACTAGCGCCTTGGCTGGGGGGAGGGCGTTATGGTAGGGTCCTGAAAATCTTGAGAACATTTTCTCTGATTTTTTGCTATGTGCTGTAAGTGGGATAATTGAATGTTTTCTAGAATATTTTTATTACAGACCATTGTACAAAGTACACTTAGCTTGAGTGGTTGGAGCTTTTCGATTTGAAATGCAGCTATGTGTTTTGTTGTTTTTGTTTTATGATTTCATGTATTGTAATGTCATGTCCATGAGGCAAGTGAAGATACGAATGAATGAATTGTAGAAGGCAAGATACGAATGAATGAATTGTAGAAGTGAAGATACGAATGAATGAATTGTAGAAGTGAAGATACGAATGAATGAATTGTAGAAGTGAAGATACGAATGAATGAATTGTAGAAGTGAAGATACGAATGAATGAATTGTAGAAGTGAAGATACGAATGAATGAATTGTAGAAGTGAAGATACGAATGAATGAATTGTAGAAGTGAAGATACTGAATGAATGAATTGTGGAAGTGAAGATACGAATGAATGAATTGTAGAATAACAAAAATGAATAAAGTGTAACACCAAAGAAAATGTGCCTTTTTTGATAGTGAAGTTTTTTTTTATCTTATTTTATCTTAACTTATCTTATCTAAATGTTGTAATTCTTTATTTCATATTATAATTAACAAAAAAAAGGAAAGTTCCTTCAAAGCCATTACGACCCATAGGGCTTGAGTTTATCCCAGTTTCTGTAGCGTGAAATGGAGCAGATGATCGGATCATCTCGACAAAGCTTTTTAGCTAAAAGTTGTACCCATTTCCACTCGGGCGAGTGGGAAAAATGCGTGTTTAGTGTCTTTCCCAAGGAACACGTCAGACCTAGCTTAAGTAGGATGAAAACTCGGGACCTCATGATCTCAAGTCTAGCAACCTAACCACTTCATTACTGATGCCACAATTATTTCAAAGAGATTGTGACGCTTCTTTAATCTCTGATACAACTCTTACTTTGTTTTTATGTATTTATTTATCTATTTATTTATTTATTATTTATCTTTTTATTTAATATTTATTTACTTATTTATCTGTTTATTTATTTATTTATGTTTTGGTCATGTACAAAAATAAAAAGGAAAAGTGCTCCTTTATATGACTTCGTTACTTTTAGCAGGAAGAAGAGCCAACTGCCTCCCAAGCTAGCCTGGAAGAGGCCTTCACGTCTAAACAATGGAAGAGACTTCTTTCTGACCTGGGACCCAGTGCCTCGTCTGTGTTGTCCAAGTTCAATATCAAATCCATGCTGATCAAGGTCAGTCCCGATTGATAGTTTTGATAACAGCCAAGGTCAAAGAAATGACAAAATATTGACAAAACTTTCTCAGTAAGAATAACTTGCAAAATCGGTGATCAATCTTGAGTTCTCGACTCCCATTTCCAGTTTTCTATTGGGTAAAGTATAAAGTGCTATATAAGTGTCAGTTATTATTATTACAGTGGAACTTGTCTAATCGGGGAAGTCTTGGACTAAAATGATACCGATTTGCCGGGGACCTAGGGATTTTGGTTTTTCCTGAGCAGTTTGAGGTACCTAGCCCCTTCTGTGAGTGGTGAAATGCAGAATTAAACGAACAAGTAGCCACAGGAGCAGTTGATAAAGATGTCACTCACACTCACAAGCGATGTTCGTTGGATGGTAGATAGATAAGACGCGTAATCAAGAAGGCATGGTGGGTCGGTCAAACCTCCTCTTGTGTCCACCCTTGCGATTGACGGATGAGGCAGGCAATAAAAGATTGACAGTACACAACTTTAAACGTGGCCCGTGTCAATACTGCACTGTATTATAAGGGGATGTCTGATGTATTTGGCTTATGGTTGTCGCGAACTGGCACTTGCGATATCATGTACACATTATGCAATGTATAGCATGTGTAATAATTGATGTTTTGCTAACACCGAAACCAAATTGGGATAAAAGTGAGTGCTGGAATAAATAAATTTTGGGGAAATAATGATGATATTCAATGCAAGCCCGTGACAATTGTCCCGATTAGCCGGGGACCTTTCCCGTTTAGAGGCAACATTCTTGCTTACCTACAAATGCCTTTCCTAGAGGGTTATATATTGCACTTGCCTTTTGATTCTCTGGCTGATTTCTTCTCTTAGTTTTCCCTCTGAGTTGATCATTGCTCCTAGATAATTGTAGCTTTGAACTTGTTCTAAATTCTCCTTGCCCGATTTAAGATTTTGTCTTTTAGCTTCCCTAGTTACTAGCATTGTTTTAGTTTTCTTTTGCATTTACTCTCATTCCTCTTTTATTTAGTTCATTGTTCATAATGTTGATATTCGATTGTAGGTCACTTTCTGATTTTCCAAACAGAATTAAATCATCGGCAAATGAAAAGCATTAAGCTACATTTACCGGTTTGAGCTTCCACAATTCATTTACTTCATTTTTGAGGATGCCTTTGTGACTGAATCCATAAATGTGATAAACAAAAGAGGACTTAGGATACAACCCTGTCTTACTCCTACATCTACATCAAATTCTGAAGATATGTTTCCAGCTACTCTCACTGCACATGTTGGTTTATTGTAAAAACTTTTAATGGCTTCTATTAAATTTTGCTCTACATTGTGTCCTTATAAGGAATGCCATAGTTTGTCCCTCCTCACAGTGTCAAATACCTTTTCTAAGTCAATAAAACAGGTGCAGGTCAACGTTTCTCTCAAGGAATTTTTCAATTATTTGTCTAAGTGTAAATATGTGGTCTTGTACACTTCTTCCTGGTCTAAATCCACTCTGATGCTCTCCAATCTGATCCTCTACTCTTTTCCTTAGTCTCATTTCCAGTATCCTGGCATCTACTTTTCCTGAAACAATAAGTAGTGATATCCCTCTATAGTTTGAGCATTCCATAGTTGATCTTTTCTTATGTATTGGTACTACCATTCCCTTTTTCCAGTCGTCTGGCACCTGTTTGGACTTCTATGCTTGTTCCATTGTTGGTATATTGTATGTAGTAGTTTGTCTACCTCTCCCTTGGTTTTTAATTATTTCTGATAAACTTGATCTGCTCCTGGGACTTTTTCCTAATTTCATTTTTCTTATAGCTGTTTGGATTTCTTCCATTGATATATCTACATCTTCAGCTGTCTCCTCTGGATTACTTGTTGCTCTTACTAATTGATCTTTACTCATTGTTTCATACATTCTGGGGGATTATGTAATTGGTGAAAATGCTTTCTCCATATTTCCATAATTTCGCTGTCTTCTTTTCATTATTTCTCCTTTCGTATTCTTAATTTGTCGTATCGGGCATGCTTTGATCTTTCCCATGCTCTTCATTGCTTTTGATTTCCTTGATAGCTTTCTTGAAGTCTTTGTCCAAACTTTTCCATTGTTCCTGCTTTGCTTTCCTAACTTCCTCTTGATGATAGTTCTTTTATTCACATAATCTATCCTATCCTCTGGTCTCTTTGTTTGCAAGTATTTCTTCCAGGCACCCTTCTTTTCTTGATCTTAGTCTTGGCGTTCTTATTCCATCATGCTGTTCTTTTCCTATCTCCTTTAATTTTTCACTGTTGTATGCGTGTGTGTGTCAGAGAGAAAGAAGAGAGAGAGAGAGAGAGAGAGAGAGAGAGAGAGAGAGAGAGAGAGAGAGAGAGACAGAGACAGACAGACAGACAGACAGACAGACAGACAGACAGAATACAGACAGACAGAGAGAGAGAGATAGATAGATTTGATTCTTATTGGTTATAAAATATGTCATGATATATATTATCAATGTCATTATCATTCTATATACTTTGTATCATATTATAATTATTTAAGAAGTAATCATTAATTTGTTTGTAAATTGTTATGAAATTGTGACTTAAACAAATTTTCCAAGAGGACTAATAAAAATTGTCTTATCTTATCCTATTTTATTTCTTTTCAGTTGTTTTATTCCAGGCTAACAAGAGACAGCTACCTAGAGGTAAAATTCCATTAATTCAAGGCTACATTGAGGTAGAAGGACTTTCAAGGCACGGATGGAAGTATTGTTCTTAGAGACCCATCAGGTGCGGGAAAGATTGTAATTATGTGGGGGACTATTATTAAAATAAAATAAAAATTGGAAGATTGGAAGATAATTTATAGCTAATTTCAGAGATTAATGTTTGTAAAATAACCAATGGAAGATATCTGCCTTGTGGGTGCTGGTAGGTGGAGAGTGCTAAAAGGTATTTCATTATTGAACAACCAGGACATGCTTGGTAGAAGGATTTTCACCGTGGAGAGTGCTAAAAAGATATTTCATTATTGAACAACCAGGACATGCTTGGTAGAAGGATTTTCACCGTGGAGAGTGCTAAAAGGTATTTCATTATTGAACAACCAGGACATGCTTGGTAGAAGGATTTTCACCGTGGAGAGTGCTAAAAGATATTTCATTATTGAACAACCAGGACATGCTTGGTAGAAGGATTTTCACCGTGGAAAGTGCTAAAAGGTATTTCATTATTGAACAACCAGGACATGCTTGGTAGAAGGATTTTCACCGTGGAGAGTGCTAAAAGATATTTCATTATTGAACAACCAGGACATGCTTGGTAGAAGGATTTTCACCGTGGAGAGTGCTAAAAGATATTTCATTATTGAACAACCAGGACATGCTTGGTAGAAGGATTTTCACCGTGGAGATATTTCTAGAACAACCAGGACATGCTTGGTAGAAGGATTTTCACTGGGAGTGCTAAAAGATATTTCATTATTGAACAACCAGGACATGCTTGGTAGAAGGATTTTCACCGTGGAAAGTGGAACATTTAAATTTTCACGTAGAGCCTAGAAATGGGGGAACTCGGTCCAGAGGCAGGGTGTTGGCCTCCGGAGGCAGGGTGTTGGCCTCCGGAGGCAGGGTGTTGGCCTCCAGAGGCAGGGTGTTGGCCTCCACAGGCAGGGTGTTGGCCTCCAGAGGCAGGGTGTTGGCCTCCACAGGCAGGGTGTTGGCCTCCACAGGCAGGGTGTTGGCCTCCCAGGGTGTTGGCCTCCACAGGCAGGGTGTTGGCCTCCAGAGGCAGGGTGTTGGCCTCAGAGGCAGGGTGTTGGCCTCTCAACCAACAGGTAGTGGGTGTGTGCCCTACCAATGGTTGAAAAATTCCTCAAGTTTTTTTCGAGCTTAATCTACCCTCTTGACTGTTTACGGGGCAGTCTGCACCAATTTTTAAAAATCCTACCAAAACCCCAGAGACTTCACCTTACTTGTGAATGTGGGTAAATCAAATCAAATCGAAACCCTAGAAATCATTTTTTTCAAAATTTAAGAGTTCAGGACTGCGATTATTTGTTTGACGTTTATTACAGAAAGTTGATTGCTTCAAGTAATTGATTGGTTAATTAATGATACACCTTGTCTTGTACGGAAAGAAAATGGCTAGCAATGTAATTACTTTTGTGACATTTCCCAGGTAAGATGAATGGGTCAATCCATCAAGAACTGATCAAAGACCCCAGTACTGCTCTTCAGGTTGGCTGGGTGCTGGTGCTTAGACAGGTAAGCAATACCCTGGTCAATTTAAACTCTGCTCTGCTGTCATGTGACATCGGTGGCCGTTAGGCTGCTGGACTTGGGATCATGAGGTCCCGGGTTCAAATCCTGACAGGGCTAGGTCCAATATTGTGCTTTTTAACATACACTTCTTTACTCAATCTCAATCCAGGTGTAATTGGATACAAGCACCGGCTTGGGAGTAAACATCCGTATCAGTCCAGGAGGCCATTGTAATCGCCAGTTTCACTTCACACACGTTAAAGAAAACCGGGATAAGCTCTGACTTTATGGGCCGTAATGGCGTTGAACGTCCTTACTTTACTGTTTTCATGGGCGTTAGTGGGGTAGGTCCTACTTTCCCATGCACTTTTTGCTGTTTCCTCTGAATTCACCCTGTGGTCGCTACATGTTTTTGTATGGTGAACACTACAGGCTAAAAATTTCAATGAAACAAAAAGAAAAATCTTTGTGGGGTACAGGTAAATGAAGAGACAAGAAGATGCTGTCCAACCCTCTTATACTGACATCACTGGGACCACCAAATTTTGTAAATATAAGAGGTTGTTGATGCATCAGAGCAACCAATAAAATAAAGCGATACCACCAACACCAAAAAAGCCATAATACAACGTCAATCGAAGGTGCAGTGTGCGGCTCTAAAAGGATCATATATTTTTGAAGAGGGTCGAAGAGCATGCATTATCATTGGCTTTGATTGCTCCAGTGCGTGGGATTTTATTGGTCGAAGAGCATGCATTATCATTGGCTTTGATTGCTCTCAGTGCGTGGGATTTCATTGGTCCAAGAGCATGCATTATCATTGGCATTGATTGCTCCAGTGCGTGGGATTTCATTGGTCGAAGAGCATGCGTTTTATTGGCTTTGATTGCTCCAGGGGTGCAGTATTTTCGTAGTCTACAGGTATGTGTTTTTCATTTGCCAATTCTTGGCTTTCACTAATCAATTTACCGCCATCGACGGACATTGATGTTGTCTGTTGCCTGCATCGACAAAATCGGGAAATCGATGTAAGGGGTTTGAGTCAAATTTACGTCAAAATGTCAGTGTTTTTTTTTACTAATAATAATATATAAGAAAACTGATATGACGTCGATATATGCAGGATGTCAATATATGAGATTATATTTTGAAGAATGCATTGTTGAGCTTTGAAACTCTTTTCACAATTTCATGTGGGCTTCTTTTTTTCCACTCTTCATGTCTTTTACCTTGCTGTTTTTTTTCTGAATACTCGCTGACATAACCACATATATCTATATGGGTTTTGGGATAAATTTTAGTGAAACAAAGTTCAAGATTTCGTGTTATTTTTTTTTTCTCCTCAGGTCAGTGTCATCAGTCCAATGCGCAATCATTACCTGAACATCACGTCTGGCAACATAGTGGCCATATACCGTCAGAACATAGAAAACGAGATCGTTATGACCCCAGGGCCATCATCTTTGGGGTTGTCGTCTTCTATTTGTTTACCCAGTGAATCATCACCCAACAACTCCTCCGCCCATTCTCTATCTTGGGATAAACTCATCCGCGAATCTGAGAAAGAGTTATACGCCCTAGACGCAAAGCATACCCTACCCAACTGAAGCTTCTGGCTCCATGCTGAGGATCGGACAGAGTAGGTCGACAGGAGGAACTCCAGTGACAGCCAGACCTGTCCTTTCTGGCCGTATTCAGTCACCTTCTCCATTATTTTCGGCGAATGCAGCACCTCAGAGAAACCGTAATCTGCAGCAATCGTATAATAATTCCAACAAAACTTTGGGAAATGATAGAAACTCGACCAATCCTTCTTTACAGGGTGATGGTGGTGGATTTGACGATGACTTTCCTGACGATGATGATGACAGTGACATTCTCTCTTTCTGTGACACAAACGCTTTTGACCAGCAGTGCATTTCTGCTGCTACTACCAGCAATAACTTTAACACTACTACAGGCCATTGTGATAGTAAATCTGCCGCAGTAGTGTACAATACTACTTCTCTGTGATTTCTGAGATGTCGTTTCTACATTCTGAACCGTCTCACAGCTCATTTTCAACGCTGCATCATCCTCACCTGAACACATTGTCAAAAACTACAGCTTCTCCGACTAATGATTCCGTATCGAACTTTGAACCGTTGAAGAAAAAATCGTTTTCATTTAAACTCACTTCCAAGTATCTCATCTCCGGTGATCAGCCCATTCCCGTTCCAATCAGGGCCTAAGCAGGAAACTTCCAGAAATTCTCTGGAGCCGCAGGTGAAAAATAACCGGAGACCGTCCATGGCTGGTGAGAGTGAGAGGAATTTCAATGTGAAGGCAAAGGCAAACGTGGGCAGGGATTTTAAGGTACAGCTGGGTTCAAACGCTCACACCATCACCACGGGCAGCAAGGAAAACCAAAACGGATCAACAATGACCTGTTTGGCCAGTGGAACGACGGTGAGGCAACGATGTGGTCTAATATTGTTTGTCTTTTATTCACGCTTATTCCCAGTGTTCGAGGGGGCCTCGGTTGTCCAGAAGCAAGGTGTCGGTCTCTCAACCAAAAGGAAGTGGGTTCGAGCTCCGCCAACGGTTGAAAAATTTTCTTGTTTTTTTTAGTAAAATCTGCCCCCTAGTCCAGGTAGGTGGATCGACACCTAGTCCCATCGGAGACGGACAATAAAAAGGAGGTCCCGTGTACAAATCACAACACTCTGTGCACAGTAAAGATCCCTTGATTGTTTACAGGGCAGTCCGGGGCAAAATTAAAAATTATATCATAAACCCGAGATTACCTTTAGTTATGGATTTGGGTAAATCAATTCAAAATCCCAGTGTCTGAATTGTTCTGATAAAGATGTGAGCGGTTGGCAGCCTTATTGGTAGATTCTTCTTCTTTCTTTTCACTCTTTCAGTCAGTCAGAAATGGGGCTTTGGAAAACTGATGAGGTCAGGGTTCAAAAGGTTAAAATGTTGCAAGTATTTTTAAAGAGATCTAGTTGTAATAGGCCTACCTTGAAAATATACTATGTCAAATTGGATTTCTACCTTGAAAATATATGTTAAATTGAATTTTTGATTATTAAGAAAAGTTCAAGAACGTGTTTTTTCAAATGAATGGTTTGCTAGTTGGAGAAAGTTGAAACAATGATCAATCTCTGTTTTTCATCAATGATTTTCATTACATTTTCCTGCCCTGAAAGTTGCCATTATTTTGCTGTCCCCGTGGAAAATCACGGCCGCAATAAATGGCAATTTTTTTACAGTTTTTACAATACGTTAGTAATTGTTTTTTTAAATTCAAAATTAAATTTGAAATAATTTGTTGTTTTGTATGTGGCTTCTCTTGGATGAAGCAAGGCACGGAAAACTGGCGATTTAGGCCACTTTTTTTCTCTCCTCATCGATACTGATGTTAAACAGAGAATAGTGTCTTGCTAGGCCTAATCCTAGTCCATGGTAGCAAAGAAACTAAGCCTACAATCATCTTTCTAAGCGTACACATATACATCTGATTCTTTTGTTCGCTTTTGTCGTAGTCTTGATTGACAATCGATTTGATTTGTGCACATAGTGAAGAAAGATGGAGCGATACCATGTTAACCGAAACAAGAGAGCCCGCCATGTCACTGCACAACAGAGACATTTTAAGTTTTCTTCGAGGACTCATGTTAGTGGCAGCCCCTGAGCAAGCTTTTCTGCACATTTGCAACCTCGTGTCGTTGGACTGCACAGGGAAAATCGTCCTTGGACACCCCACTCTAAAAACGGAGCTAAAATACATTTTAGAAGAGCAGAAAAGGAGATGACGGTAGACCAGCAAACAAAACTGACATATGTTCCAGAAACTGAAATCAAGAGATACAAAGAATCTTTCGGTCCATCTGGCTATTAAGGTGCCTGTTTCTGTTAAATAATCTGCAAAGGGCCTATTGACCTATCCCGAGGATGGTTTTACAGTTTGCAATCAATTCGTGTAGATGTTGTTTAAATTGTTCAGTAGTCTGAGCGTTTGTAATGCTAGCTGAAGCTCATTCCATTCTGAAACTGCATTGCGCAAATGCATATTTCTCTATGTTACGCCTAGGTTGGTATCATTGGAGATTGTGTCCGTTGTTAGACCTCGTCTCTCGGTGTAAAGCTGTTGAAGAATTGATGCTTGTGGATAGCAACTTCTCCTGTAACAATACAGTGTGTCATGACCAATCTGGTGAACTTGCGGCGCTGTGCCAATGTTTCCTACGTCAGGAGTCCCTATTAATGTGATGACACTACTGTTGGGATAATAACCCCTAGTGGCATATCTCGCTGCACAGCGTTGTACTTTTCAATTCTTGATATGTCCTTTTTGGTAAAGTGATCACATATGGTAGTGCAGTACTCTAGTTGATTTTGCACTAAGGTCTTATAAGCTGTTTCTCTGATGCTTCTAGGCATGCCTCTTGTATTTCTTTTGATGAACCCAAGCTTTTGGTGTGCCTTCTTCATTATCGTGTCGATGTTTGCTGACCATTCCCAGTTTTCACTGTCTTGGGATATCCCCTGACCCGACCTGACAGCCTTTTGGAACGGTGTGTCATCTTAGTAGACAGATGTTCCAGAGATAGCATAATGTGTCAGAAAATACATCTTCTACACATGTCTGCGCTCAGCTGATACAGAGAGAAGCTTCTCCATTTACAATATTTTTATTTTCTTGAGGGAGTAGAAGGTTCATTGAAGAAAACTTATTGTATAGGCATTATCGTTTTTGTAATTACAATTTTTTATTGCCTAAATGAGTCATAATATATAATCATAATATATAATCATAATATATAATCATAATATATAATCATAATGTGTAATCATAATATATAGTCATAATATATAGTCTCTTGATGTAAATATTGATTTCTTTTCTTCTTTTCCCCTCTAATTTATCACAAATCAAGGACTTTTTGGACAATTTTTGTGCAAATGTTGGCCTTTTGTGTAGAATATTTTGATTATTTTTCTTTAGGTTTTAATTTGTAAATTTCGATCGGGACAGTTTTGTTTCTTTTTTTTTTCTGTCTTTCCTTTAGCAATTTTCTTTGGAATTGAAAAATTTTGTCAATTTTCTTCTACTTTCAGATTTGAGTGATGAACTGCTCCTCAGTTGTCAGAGGAGTTTTGACCGTGAAATTGAACTCTTGCTGTCATGATGTGCCTAGCCCTGCTCAAGTGAACGCCTCTATGCAGACATATCTTCCAATGAAACTAAGTTACATACTAGCAGTAGCACATTATGAAGATTTACAAGCTTTGAAACAACAATGTGAACTATTCATTTGAGCCATACGCGCATTTAAAAATAATTTATAGCATTGATATATTGGTGTTGGTGGCTGAGTGGTTAGGCTGCTGGATTGGGGATCATGAGGTCCAGGGTTAGTGAATCCTGGCCAAGCCAGGCCCGACATGTTCCCTGAGAATGACACTTAACACGCATTT